>JAXBDA010004466.1:0-28849 GCA_036023075.1 Gaultheria prostrata | reverse complement strand
ACGCCATAGATCTCTCCCTATATTAAATAATGTAATTCGGCGCAGAAGACGCCTTGTCAGACTTGTAATCGTATTTTCCTTTTATTATAATAACATTTAGCGTTCCCGGATTTTTCGGGGCGTTACAGCCACGACCCGTATCATGGTCCTTTGGACCCACGGCCCCTGCACCGTCTCACCCTCGGCCCCCACAAATTATATTAACTAATCTCATATGATTAACGTGAAATTTCAGTTCATAAAAGTTAATGTGTCAAGCAAACAATTTGTTAATTGAACCAAAGTCTAATTAATGTCACGTTATCACCTAAAATATTATATCTGAAGTTTGGTGTTTCAGAGCATTAATTGAAAGAATTGTACAAAGGCTACATAAGCCTCCCTTCGGCTTTGGTAAATTATGATCATGTGAAGAAGTAAACAATTAACTTCTAACACTACTTTATATTCTTATTTTTGTGGGCAAAGAAAGATGTTCTTTTGGTGGAGCTTTGGGCTCGCACACTTATGCAGAGTGTGTGTAAGAGCCACACAACCTGAAAGTTGGGCTGTTGTATCCTGGGGGAGAATAGCTTGTAGTCTGCTACATCGGTGATTGGGATTTACCCACCGCAGATGCTATATCTCCTTAAAGAGAGCGAGATACCCGCGCCTCAGCCTTTTCTGGTGTTGTGCTTATTAACTTATTTTATTATCTGTGGTAATTACACCAACAATTTTAAGGAGATATAAAAAGCGTGGAGCCTGCACCAGAAAAGACTAATGACGGCACTGGCGACCTCTACAAGCCCTTCAGGTTTAAGAGAGCTCATTTCAAGAGATGGAAAGGAAAAGTATGATACAAGAAAATTTGGAAAGCTTTACAGAGTAGGTATGATACAAAAGAGGCAGGCGCAAAGAAATATGCTGCTAGCCGATTATTTTTCTTCCAAATGATAGATGGAAAGTCTGTTGTTGAGCAAACTCAAGATTTTCAGATGATAGTGGCAGAGATGACATTGGAAGGCATCAAGATTGGGGACAATCTTGTGATCTTGTGGTAGTAGGCATCATCGACAAACTGCCATCATCTTAGAGGGAATTCCAAAAGGGGATGCTCCACAAGCAAAAGGAGATGTCCCTGGAGACCTTGATCAGTCGCATCCCCGTGGAAGAGGAGGCTCGAAGCCAACATGCACAATTGACACAAGAAGGTATTGGGCATTCCACAAAGTTAAATTGTGTTTATACTAATAACCATAACCTACCCAATGGTCAGTTTCCTAAGAATGCTTATATGAAGCCATACAAAAAGAATTTTAAAATATAGGGAAAACCTCATAACAAAGGATTTAAGAAAAACTTGAACCAATGACCCCCTTTGCAAAATCAACAAAATAGTGTATGTTTTGTATGTGGAAAAAGTGGGCATCTTTCTCGAACTTACAAATTCCGGAAACATGGTCATGTTCCCCAGGCTAATGTTACCGAGGGGCCAAATATGACAATGATTATAGACATTTGCGTGGTTCATTATGTAGAAGGGTGGTGGGAAGACTCTGGAGCTAATAGGCACATCTGCTATGATAAAACTTGGTTTAAAGTGTATACTCCTTTTGATGAAGAGAAAACAGTTATGCTAGATGACTCTAGCAAAACAAAAGTGTTGGGGAGTGGTGAGGTTGATTTGGAGTTTACGTCTAGACAAGTGCTAACATTAAAAGAAGTTCTTTTGAACAATGTCGGCTTCAAGCAAACTATGGAATCTGATCAGTATGTGATTACCAAAAAGGGGATCTTTGTGGGTAAGGGTTATGCATGTGATGGAATGTTCAAGTTGAGTGTGGAAATTAATTAAGCATCTACAAGTCCTCTTTACATGCTTTCTACTTTTAATTTCTGGCATGCTCGCTTGTGTCATATCAATAGTAGATATGTGGGAATCATGAGTAGTCTTGGATTAATTCCTAAACTGACAATTTTTTTTGAAAAATGTGAAATTTGCAATCAAACAAAGATTACAAAACGACCTCATAAAATTGTTGAAAGAACTACCGAATTGTTAGAGTTAATTCACACAGATTTATGTGAATTCGAAGGAATTTTAACCGGTGGTGGAAATAGATATTTTATCACTTTTGTTGATGATTATTCAAAGTATACTTATGTATATTTGTTGCAACATAAAAGTGATGCTTTTGAAAAATTTAAAGAATTCTTTCTAGAGGTTGAAAATCAATTCGGTAAAAAGATTAAAGAGAATCAGAAGTGATAGAGGTCGAGAGTATGTATCTTTTGGCTTTGACTCGTTTGTTCAGTCACTGAGAATTATTTGCGGTAATTATACCAACAATATTAAATGGTACACATGATATTACCACATCAATGCATGATGCAATACATATACATAAATGCACTCATGCTCTAAAAGAGTGACACATGTACATTTAGCACATTAATTTGTATCTTATTTAGTGCCTCTAGACTTTCCCTAATTTATAGGGTCCCTATTTAGTGGTGATTTCAATTTATTTACCGAATGTAGAAATAGTAGCATGGCATCACTTTTTAGTGAGATCCACACAAATTCAACCAATAGGAGGGAGGGTTTTGTCTATCATCTTTTAAGGAGGGTGAACAAAATTGCACTCTATTTTAGGGATGGCAACGGACCCTATTCTATCTTCTATCCCTAATTGGAGACACTTTTACCATCCCCACTCCAATCCCCAATGGGGATATCAGATAAAGCATCAAACCAACATCCCATTGGATATCGGGGTTTCCCCAAATGTACCCATATCCAAACCAAAGTACAAGCCCGATAATTCAAACCAACAAAAATATAAAGTAAAAAACTTCAAATTATCTTGTTCTAAACACTTATGTAGAAAAAAATAACAATAGTATAATAAAAAACCAATCCAATCAAATATCAATTTCTAAGTTTCATAAAGCAACAAACCAATAAATTTTAAAAAATAAAATGAAAGAACAAAATTTAGCAAAAACACCATTTTAGGAACTATTCGGTTCGAAAAAAAAATCATTTTAGGAACTATAATATGTAATGATACTCTTGGTATATTATGTACTAGTTTATAATAGGTAGTAATTGACATAATTTGCTCTACAAGTAAATAATACTCAAGAATTTTTTCGACCTATATGCATATGTATAATTCATATAGTATATATAACCGGGCACAGGAACTCGGGGGCGGACAGGGGCGGCCCTGGCACCAAGCCCACCAAACGATGGCTTCGGCCCTCCAAAAAACAGCCCAAAAAAGGGGGCCCCCCTCATATTATGGGTTGGTATGATGGACTAGGAGTCTTTTAAGCCGAATAAAATTTAAATAGGGCACCAACTAACTTAATTAGCAATGTTATCCATCGAAAATGATTTTGCAGCAAAATTAGATTATTCTAGTTTGATTGATTTGTTTGCTTCTAAAATGCAAGAAGAACGAGGTTCAAGTGATACTTATTAATAAATGTAATGTTAAGTCTTTTTGTGACTTCGACATGCATTCAAATTCTTGTAAGTTTTTTGTTTGGGACGATTTGTATCTTTTGAAATTGTAATGTTTCTTTACATATGAAGGGCCCCAAATTAATTTTGTGCTTAGGGCCCCGCAAATCTCAGGACCGGGCCTGGGGGCGGGGATAATAAAACCATACCCGCTCCATATCCGAGCGGTTATTTTTTAAATTCCACCATACCCGCTACTATTGGAGAAGTTTTTTTGATAAACCTCGCCTACATATGGACGGGGCGGGACGGGTATCCATTGGATATGGGGAAATTACCATCCTGCTCTATTTCATGCATGCCGAAGGAACTCTCTTCATCCTCACATTCTCTCTGCATTGTTATTGGGTTTGAGCGTGGCATTTAGAACTTTTTTAGTAATAGAGAAACTTATTTGAAATGTCTGAGTTTCATCTGGCTGAAACTGTGTTTATTAGCAAATCAAGAACCAAACTGAAAAATGATGGTCGGAAGTGTTAAATTGAGTTGTTCCGAAACTGTGATATAGCTGTTGAGCGTAATATTTTTTAATAGCAAGTGAGCTTATTGTTGTTTAATCATTTTGATTTAATTTTATTTATGGAGAACTTCTGCAATAAAATATAACATCCATGATCAAAACCATTCATGGTAGAGATGGATCAACGACGGAAATTGACAATAAAAAAAAACCCTGAAATTCCCCCGTCACCACTTCGCTTTTTTCTTTTTCTAACACATTACCTCCTGAACTAATTATGGTGGGCTCCTATTATTATCAAAAAACATACAACAATAATAACAGAGCCCATCTAATCCCCAATCATTGGCAATATGCATAAAGTTACTGCTCCCAAAATACCACCGAAATAGTGGCCCCTCTAGACCTCCAAGATCTGAGGAGCTACAGGGACATGCTGCAGAACCATACTCCCAAACCAAAGCCGAAAGGTATCAAGAAAGGCAGGCCTAGAAACCCAAATTAATTTTTGTACTCATTACCATGATTCATTTATAGTCCAGAACATTTCACTAATGAGCACAAATAAATAGAAGACGACAACAATTTGCATAACAAGTAGCGAATGAACAATTCTTTATGGTTCTCCAAGTTCATACAAAGGTCTTAACAAACAAAAAATAGGGAATGGTCCATAGCCACAAGAAGCAGACATGATATCCAAAACCTTACAATTAATTCTATTTGATCTCCACACGACATCGAACTACAGCTAAATGGCACAAACTTCAAATTAATTCTACTTGATCTTCTTCTTCGGCCTCAACTGGATTGAAAACCAACAGTAATGATTAAGCAGGCAAGTTCAACAACAAAGGATGAAGAAAATTTTATCAAGTAAAAAATAATAAAAAGAAAAGCACCTGGTTGCTGTGACCGCACTTTTTCTTCCTGCAGTTAACAGCACGTGGATGCAGGCAAGCATAACACCTGAAACAAATGAAATAATCATGCATCTGAGACATACTGTACCCACATAACCCAACGTAGTAGTAAGTCAAGGTTAACACACCAAAAATCGCGTTTAGTTTCAGATCAATGCAAATACTTTTTCTTTTTTTCCCTTTTTTGGGGATCAGATCAATGAAAATACAGACATGCGGTTTTGAACACCCAATTCATCATCATCAACCTAACAAGAAACAAGATGTTAGGGTCTTCAAAGCACCTATTCAAGTGCAACATGACCTGCACCAACATATTCATTCTACTACAGGAACTTCGGGTCCTCACAAACAATTGAGCTCAATAAATAACGAAGATAGTTCCTAGCAACAAATCCACTGGCAATTGTGCACCCGACGAGTCCATTGTGCCTTTATCTAATAGTGGAAAGGAACATAACAGAGCACACCGATGAATCTTACGTCCAACAGGGAATCACCTAAAAATGCATAAGATGGGGGAAAAATCACGAGGTTAACTTACCAAGTAAAATCACAGTAAATACCACAAACAAATGGAGGATTACTACACCAATTCAGAAACTTGTTAATGGCAGGAAGAGTTTGATGACCAGCAAATTTGGCTCCATAATATGAAGTTATGAATCCCTAAAATGCTTATGAAACACTAGCACGAAGTTTAAAATGGTCAAGCTATGCATTACTTTTTTTTGAAAGGCAAAAACTTTATTAACCTTGAAAGAAAACAAGATTAAAAGGGGCAAGGAAAATCCAAGACCCAAACCCAATTGGAAAGAAACCAATTGATACACCTGAAAAGGCCGGACCCCATACCCAAAGGGTCTAAAAACACCCAAATAAAACAATCAGCGCACACCTAAAGGCCAGTAATGCCCATAAAATGGGCCAAGCCCAAAATGAAGCTCCAATACAAACAGTCCAGCCCAAGAGACCAAGCCGAAAACCCTAATCAAGCCACCAACCGCCGCCACATCCACCACCCAAGCTCCACCGCGCCACCACCACTACCCCAACCCAAGATAGTCGAGAACATCCCAAGCCGTTAGCCCCCAGAGGTCCAGCCACTGTTTTAAATAGCGATAGGCGCACCGAGGCGCAATGATCCCCTAGAGCTTTAAGCGCGAGGCGAGGAGTGCGCCTCTTGACATCGAGGCGCAATTTTTTTTAAAACAACCAGAATTCTAATATAGGTAATACTTCCAACACAAGCAAACACTTATAAAACATTCAAATGTCATAAAACATAATATTTCAACAACGGTTTAGGCGTTTAGCTCTAAAGATGCAACAAAATGATTGACGACAATTAAATCTAGACTCATGGTTGTCAAAGTGTCATACATAGGCCTCAATCATCATCATCATCACCAATAACGTCATCATCTTCACTATCCTCATCATCATTTGACTGGTATCCTTCTACATCTTCTTTTTCCTCCTCATCGAACTCATCCGTTTCTTGGAGTTCTCCATATTCCAATTCTTCCCATTCCGCCCATCCAGCATCCTCATCTACAAGATTATACAGTGTTTCTTTCTTTTTTTGAACCCTTGGCTTTGCCTTCGTCGCAGTATGTGTTGACTTTGAAGCTGATCTAGTTGTATGCCTTGCAGGGTCGGCCCAGGCCTTGTGGGCCTGGGCCTAGGGCACTCAAAAAATGATCAATTATTGGGGCACTCCAACATATTTTAAAAATGGGCTAGACTAGAACTCTTTTTTTGACCCAAATAAAAAAAAGACCCAATATAAGTTACAAAAAGGCCTAAACTATTGTGGCCCAATCTTAAAAAAGGCCCAATATTAGTTAAAGAGCCTAAACTTGATAAAAAAAGAACTTAGAAATCTGGATCAACTTTATTCCTAAAGAGTTGCAAATTGGAATACATACCAAGGGGTCGAAAATGAGCGAGAGAGAGAAGAGGAAGAACTGAAGAAGGAAATCGCCATCCATTGTTTAAAATTTTAGGGCACATTTTTTAAATTAGGCCTAGGGCACTCAAAACCCTTGGGCCGGCCCTAATGCCTTGGTGCTAGTAGCTAAAGCAACATCATCCCAAGTCAAATCATCATCTTCAAACACAAGAGCTTCCTCCATCCTCCCAACCCGCCATTCATTGCTCTCATCAATATCTTTCAAGGATATGGTATCAATTTTACCATGTTTGTTGTATCGACGTTTTAATGCTCTATTGTACTTAACAAATACCAAGTCATTGAGACGCTTTTGAGCAAGTCTATTTCGTTTTTTGGTGTGAATCTGCATTAACAATTATAAAAGGGACCTAAATTCATGATGATACATTGATACGTAACTAAAGTGGGTCAATGAATGCACTAGATTAGTATGTACTCACATGCTAAAAAACACTCCAGTTTCGCTCACATCCCGAGGAACTACAAGGCTAAGAACTTTGATGGCAAATTTTTGCAATTCGGGAGTGTCATGACCAAATGATGCCCACCAGTCAGCTGCATACCATATTACCATATATATTGGAAATATTCTTAAAGTGAAACTCTTGATAAAGATTGATAGTAGATTAACATGGAGTGATGGTGATACCTGGTGTCCTTGTAGTTCTTTTCCTTTTTGCCATTTGGTTACCAAAGATTCCCTCGGCCTTCTCATACTTCATCAAGTCGGAAACAATAGTATCTTGTGTAGTTGGACTCGAGGTCAACTTTGTGATACATTCATATAACCCTTTAATGACTTCTGGAACTTTGCAAGCATTTGGATCTTTGTAAAAAAATTCAGGATTTTGCAAAGGCCTATGCAATTGGACATCCCACCTGTGGTCAATATCTCAAAGACCCGCCGAGGTGGGCCGGATTTTAGGCCCCCGAATTAAGTGGGTCAAACTAGCGGAGCGAGCTAGAAAGGAGCGCGACCTGGACGGACTAGGCCCAGTTAGGATGGACCATCCTAATGGGCGGAGTAAAAGTCCGAACGGCGTAAGGAATGTTCTAGAAAGTGCTTAACTTGAGGTAGGAGTCCGTCCCCATCAGGGAAGCTACAAGATAAGCGTCATCAGGTGTCCTGATAAGGGCAAAGCTCCGGAGACGGAGATCTAGTTGAGGTTGGAGTCCGCCCTAATCGGGATTAGAGCAACCCCAACAAGGCTCTCTAAAGAGGTATTTTAGCCATAATAGGGAGGGAATGGTCAAATCAATCCCCCAACAGCCTCAATAAAAAGTTTCCTATTCTACATGGATGAACATTGCCTCCCTAAATCCCTTCTCATTTAGGGAGCAACTGTTCACTACCTTTTTTTTCCTCTCTCTGTCTCTCTTTTTAATAATAGAGAGGATTGTTGGAGTTTTGAAAGAGATGTGAGTAGGTAAAGTGAAAAATACGTACTGTTCACTACTATTTTTAGCTCAAAATTTATTGAGACTGTTGGGGATGCTCTTAGGGAAGCTATCTTGATAAACATGATTGAGAGTCCCGATAAGGGTGAAGCTTCGGAGATTTAGGGATACGAGTGTATCCTGGACGGACTAGCTATCTTGGACGCCAAGTGAGGAGAGCCTACAAAATGGGGTTTCACCCTCGACTAAAGGTACACACAATCATACTCACAAAACCCTAGTTTCCTCTCTCCAATACTCAGTCTCTGACTTAAGCATCAGAGGGGTATTCCGGCCCAAACCCGGCTGGGTAGCCTAACGTTCTTTGAGTTTTGCAGGTGCTCTCGCCGTAACCCTACTTAGCGGCACTTTCGGTGGCTTGCTTTCCTAAGGTGAAAACCTACCCCACCACACCCGCTCATACTTTTTATTTCCTTGGAAAGAATTTGCAATAGCTTTTTTAGCTTCATCCATAGCCTCATAAATGTATCCCATTGGAGGCTTGACTTCTCCATCAACCAACCTAAGTACACGAACGAGTGGACTTGCGAACTTGAGAGCAAGTACTACATCCCTCCAAAATGGAAGCATCAACATGACTTTTTCTACTTGTTTTCCTTGTGGCTCTTTTGCCCATTTGCTACTTGTCCACCTCTCTGAAGTAAACATCTTCCTTAAGTTTCCTTTTTGCTCATAAACCCTTTGTAAAGTCAAAAAAGCGGTTGCAAACTGGGTTTTTGCCGGCTTAACAAGCTCCCTCCTTCGAGTAAACTACCTCATCATATTCAATAAAGAGGGTCGATTAAAAATAAAACCATGTATCCTTATTGCCCTCTCCCAAGTCTTCTTGAAGTTCGGTAACTTGAAAATGTCTTCTAACATTCAGTCCAAACAATGGGCAGCACACGGAGTCCAAAACAAGTGAGGTCGATTAGCCTCAAAATACTTCCCTGTTAATTGTTAAAAGTAGTGTTACAATTAGAATAATAAGTGATTTTAAATAGTTCAAAATCAAATGACAAATAGCAAACATAAATTGTATCTCACCTACCAACACATTAGCAGCGGCACTATCCGTAACAACTTGAACCACGTTAGCTTCTCCAATCTATTCCACATACTTATCCAGCAATTTCATCAACATAGATGCATCCTTTACCTCACTAGATGCATCAACAGATTCAATAAACATGGTCCCTCTTTGACAATTCACCAAAATATTAAGCAATGTCCTGTTTTTCCAATCAGTCCACCCATCGCACATTATCGTACACCCATGTTTTTCCCATTCTTCTTTGTGGTCCTCCATCAACTTGTTAACATGGTCCACCTCTTTTTTAAGAAGAGGAACTCGCACCTGATGATAAGTCGCTGGGGTCAAACTATGAAGCACGGATACGTGATACGGATACGCGATTTTTCCAAAAAGTCGGATACGATACGTTGAATATATATATATAGGAGGAGGATCTTATAAGGGCTCTCTTACATAAGCCTTATATAAGGGATTTGTCGTTCGAGATTGAATTTCAATGATCCGAGACAATCCGAACCGTTAGATGTGTTTAAAACACGTTTTTCAGTTTAACGCTAGGATTTGTAAAAAAAAATACCCGGTAGGGCTTGATCCAATCAGTTTTTGAAAAAACGCTATGTATAATGTTTTTATCGAAAAATGCTTGGATCAAGCCCTTTCGGGTATTTTTTTTTTACGAATCCTCACGTTAGACCTTAAAAACACATTCTAAACGCATCTAACGGTTGGGATTGTCGAAATTCAATCTCGAACGAAAAATCCCTTACATAAGCTATGTAAGGGAGCCCTTATAGGATCTTCTTCCTATAAGGGCTGCTATATATATATAAGCTTCCCACCCAAACCAATAAAATCCGGACCCGTCCGAACCTCATTGTTCTGGACCAAATCTCGACGATCCGAACCGTTACATGTATTTAAAACGTGTTTTTAAAGACCACCGCGAGGATTTGTGAAAAAAAACACTCGGAAAGGGTTGATCGGAGCAGTTTTTGTGAAAAACGCTAATATACCGTTTTTCACAAAAACTGCTCTGATCAATCCTTTTCGAGTGTTTTTTTTTATTTAACGTTTTTCACAAAAACAGCTCCGATCAACCCCTTCCGAGTGTTTTTTTTCACGAATCCAAGCGTTGGACCTTAAAAACACGTTTTAAACACATCTAACGGTTCGGATCGTTGAGATTAGGTCCGGAAGGCGACGAAAAAACAATGGTCCGGATTTTATTCCAATCCGGACGTCCGGACTGGAAATGAACTATATATATATATATACAACAAGGATCCAATGAGGACTCCCTCACTTTGCTAGGGTGAGGGGCTTTCATTTCCGAATTGAATTTCAACGATCTGAACTGTTAGATGTGTTTAAAACATGTTTTAAAAATTCACCGCGAGGATTCATAAAAAAAAAATACTCGGAAGGGCTTGATCCGATCAATTTTTGATAAATACTTATATATAGCGTTTTTATCAAAAAATGATCGGATCAAGCCCTTCCGAGTATTTTTTTTTTTACGAATCCTTGCGTTTGACCTTGAAAACATATTTTAAAAATATTGAAAGGTTCGGATCGTCGAAATTTGATCCGGAAAGTTGGAAAAAGGCCAAGTCCCTCATTGTAGCAAAATGAGGGAGCCCCATTAGAAATGCTCCCTATATGGAGGAGGATCTTATAAGGGCTCCCTTACATAAGCCTTATGTAAGGGATTTGTCGTTCGAGATTGAATTTCAATGATCCGAGACAATCCGAACCGTTAGATGTGTTTAAAACATGTTTTTAGGGCTTGATCCAATCAGTTTTTGAAAAAACGCAATGTATAACGTTTTTATCGAAAAATGCTTGGATCAAGCCCTTTCGGGTATTTTTTTTTTACGAATCCTCGCGTTAGACCTTAAAAACACATTCTAAACGCATCTTACGATTTGAATTGTCGAAATTCAATCTCGAACGAAAAATCCCTTACATAAGCTATGTAAGGGAGCCCCTATAGGATTTTCTTCTTATATATATATCTATACAACAAGTGTCCAATGAGGGCTCCCTCACTTTGCTAGGGTGAGGGACTTTCATTTCCGGATTGAATTTCAACGATCCGAACCGTTAGATGTGTTTAAAACATGTTTTCAAGGTTCACCGCGAGTATTCGTAAAAAAATAATACTCGGAAGGGCTTGATCCGATCAATTTTTGATAAAAAGTTATATATAGCGTTTTTATCAAAAATTGATCGGATCAAGCTCTTCTGAGTATTTTTTTTTTTACGAATCCTTGTGTTGGACCTTGAAAACATATTTTAAAAATATTGAGCGGTTCGGATCGTCGAAATTTGATCCGGAAAGTTGGAAAAAGCCTAAGTCCTTCATTGTAGCAAAATGAGGGAGCCCTCATTAGAAATACTCCCTATATATATATATATATAATTTTTAATTCCTAAAATTCAATTACACAAGTTCACCATTTCACATGCCGAGAAAAACAAGAGTAATTAAAAAAGAGTAGTTATGATCTTTATTTAGTCAAAATTTGGTCCTTTTGTTAGTGTTAAAAAAAGAAGAAAAGAGAAACTTAACAAAAAAACTCGGTCGATATGCATGTGTGTGTATATATATGCATATATATACACACAGAGAGTATGAGTATACCACGTGTATATTCACACAGAGAGAGAGAAGACTCGTAAGAGACGAGAGAGAGCAAGATGAGACAAAAGAGACGAGAGCAGACAGAGAGAGAGAGAGACGAGAGCAGAGAGAGAGAGAGAGAGAGAAAAACTTACCGGAATTTGAGACGAAGATCGCCGACGGGGTCTGGTCACCGTGAAGGCTGATCGTCGACGATCGACAACGAAGATGGGTGAAGAGAAGCCGGAGTCTTATCAATTAGGGTGCAAACGTACAGTAGTACACAAATCGTATTATGTAAGTAGCGTACTCTGTAAGACTGTAAGTAGTCAATTTGGGGAGTTTGAATTACAGCCCTAATTACACTTTTCGCCCATATATTTTATGTAATAACAAAATAACCCCCGCACGTATCCAAAACGTATAAAAACGTATCCTAAACATGTCCAAAACGTATCCAAATTACAAAAATTAAATTTAAATTACGGATACTCTAAAAAACGTATCGGATATGTATCCGGAGCGTATCCGTATCCGATATGAGTACGGTACGTGATACGGAGGCTAAAATAGAGTATCCGTGCTACATAGGGGTCAAACCTGGACCATATTGCCCAATAGCCTCTATCATTGGCCCAAAACTATCATAGTTCACTGCATTTAGAGGTATCCCAGCATCATATATCCACCTTGCAATACATTGATGAGCCCGATCTCTCATCTGTGTCTTATAGGGTTCATTCTCATCAATCTTTGTCTGCCTACCCTTGGCTTTTTCTATTTTCCACCACAACCTCTGGTTCAGTAGTGAAGTAATAGTCAAGAGGCCCCATGTTCCTTGGTTTCTTAGGCTTAGACTGAATAGATGTGGAGGTGCTTCCACGAGCAGAAGAAGAAGGCTTCTTACGTTGTTGATTGGATTGGAAATTCTCGTCTAAATCATCAATGTCATAGTTTTCATCGTTCATCACCTCATCAAAATTTGGTATTACCTTCATTTGATTCTTTGCTTCACTCTTTTGTAACATGTACTGCCTAATCTCCTCTTTAACCTCAAGTGGGCATCGGGCGCATTTCTTTGCATTCATATAACCTCTGACAAGGTGCTGCTTCATTCTTCAGACACCGCCATTTTTCACTTCATGACAAAAATTACACTTCAACTTGCTAACATTGTTGGGATCAACCTGCTGCGCATACTTCCAAGCAGGGTCCAACCTTTTACTACTATTTTTAGATGACATCTACAATGAACAAATTGAAAAAATCAATTCAGTAATTTCAGATTTTCAGTGCGGAAAAATAGTAGTAAAAAAACAGAGTATGAAGAAACAGAGAAGAAAAAGAAAAACGAGGAAAACGAGGAAAAAGAAGAGAAGGAGACGGCAGATGAAGAAGGAAAAAAAAGAAGAAAAAAACTGAGCAGAGAAGAAGGAAGAAGAAGAAGGAAAGGAAAAAAAGAGGAAAAAAAACAGAGCAGAAGGAAAGAAGCAGAGAGGAAGGAAGAAGAAGAAGAAGAAAAAAAAAACAGAGTAGAAGGAGATGGCAGAAGAAGAAGAAGAAGAAGAAGAAGAAGACGACGAAAGAGTAGTTGATCAATCAAACTGTTGGCTGCTGCTGAACTGGTTTTTCGATCTGTTCTGAGCCTTCTGGCGGCTGTTGTCGATAAGTGTGGCAGGGTTTTATGGGAATTTTATATGGTGCTGCTGGCACATGTCTTTTTTTATCAAAATCAAGGGCTAGGATCAAATCTGGGCAAATTTACACAAAAGCGTGCACCTCGCGCCTTTGCGCTTAAGCTGCGCCTCTTTTTGGTTCTGCGCCTAAGCATAACCCTATGAAGAGCTAGACCAGCGCCTCACCTCGCCTTGCGCTTAAGCGCGCTTTTTAAAACACTGGGTCCAGCCACATACAACTATGACGGCCGGGGACTGAACCCAAACAGCCCCTGGAGAAGAAAGAAGGCAACATGAGACAATCATCGGCAACCAGCGCGTCCAAAATGCCATTAGGCTTAGAGAACGGATTTACCCAACAGTGAAACCGACGAATGCAACAAAGAAGACGACGAAAGGGAGGGGATGGAGGGACAGCATAAGAGAAGAAGGCGGCGACAAGATCAAGGACCCACAGTGCTCCCAAACGCCACCACCAACCTAAGAAGGCAAACTATGCTGCCGCGCCGCTATGAAACCGCCAATCCGGCTCCCAATAACAGCCAGCCTAGGAGGGCCAAACGCCGCCGCACATGCGATCCGAACCACCATAACAAACCCTACCCAAACCTGCAGTAAGCTATGCATTACTGCATTTTCTTATCTGTTTTGGTTGGCGTTCACAACTACTTGTCACGAAACAAAATCCACAACTCTCGTATAACAAAAAGATCAAGCAGACGATGCAGTTCATATCCAAATTTTCAACCAAAGTGAGCCAGCTTGAAATGAATCAACCTAATCAATGGACAGAATTAAAAATTTAAATAGCAAAAAACTGTGTTACAGGGACATGTAAAGTATTCACCGATTAGTTTTTCGTCCACATGTCCACTGAATATTGACCAGCTTGTCTTAACCGAGATCAAAATTCATTTATGCAACTTAGCGAAATTTCTTATTTAGAAATCATTTTTAATAATTCAACAGAGTTTTAAGAGGTAATATTACATTGGAGTTTCACATTTACTGAAAAGGGTAATATTCCGTGAAAGATTTCCACATTAGAATTCCGAGGGAAGTGTAGCCCTCTAAAAGATTTAAAAATAATAACGAACGAGATAAACAATACCTTCATCTTCTCTCCAAAAGAAGGAAGTATTCAAATCTCTTGCACTTCTAATCCGTACGGAGGAGTCATCGAACACCACCAAGCACTCAACAACTGGAAGTTTCATACATCCTTGGTGGCTTAGATCAAACAACATAACCATCTATTCTGTGTAGCTAAAGGGAAACCCATATGCCTACCCGGTATAATCCAACAATGGACAGTTAAAGAGCCTAACATACCTAGGTCAAGAGCACCAATCGTCCTCAACAACCAGATATCTCAGGAAGAGCTATCAACCTTCTACACATCTTACTGACTACATCATCCCTCTTTGTCTGGATCATTGCCAACAAATAGGAACTTATAGTGGTGTAAAAAATCTAATCCTTTCCCCTGAAACTCATGCAAAAAAACTTGCTTCCAAACATGAAGAGAATAACTAGTAGTCACAAATGAAGACAAATAGAAACGTAGTAAACAACAAATGAAAGTGGAAATAAAGCTTCGCATAGCGTTTGATCTTCATAAACGTTAGCTGCCGGTTGCCTAATACAATGTACAGTTCAGTAGTCCCATAGGTAAGGGTCATCATCTCATTTTAACCTTGTTCAAAAAGTCTTTAGCATTGGCAGTTGAAATCTCCAGCTTCCCTATGATTTTAAGGTATTTGAGAATACAAGATTAAAAGAATTTAAAGTAAACAATATTAATCAAAATAGGAATAAGACCTGAAAATTGTATCTGACTATCACGAAAATCACTTTCTTATAATCAAATGACGAAGTGATGCAAACAAGCTAATCCAAATTCGAGTTCTATACAGAAACGACTTTATGAAATTACATGGCTAGGCGCTCAACATGTAGAAAACAGCAATTGGGAGATCACAAAGTCGAAACTTCCTTGCGGCAAATCATCTTATCCTGGTTGTACTTTCGGGCCAAGGCCATCAATGACGGCTCAATAATGCCACCTCGAAGCCTCAGAACCAGATGCAGAGTCGACTCTACACCAAATGCGATTAAAATGCATTAATATATCCTCTAGGACAGATGCTTCTCAAATCGCTCCCTCACTATGCACAAAACTGTAGCATAGAAATGTTCTCACCTTTCTGAATGTTGTAGTCGGCGAGGGTACGGCCATCTTCAAGCTGCTTTCCGGCAAAAATCAGTCGCTGCTGGTCCGGTGGAATACCTAACAACATATAGATACGTATCGACAGTGCATACAAAACACCCAACACGCAAAAACCCTACTTACCAAAAAAAAAAACGCAAAAACCCTAGAGTCCGATTTCAGAATTTGATCCGATCATGAAATGAGTTTAAAAGTATCTTCTTTGTCTTGAATCTTAGACTTGACATTGTCAATAGTATCACTCGATTCCACCCCCAGGGTGATCGTCTTCCCAGTTAGGGTTTTCACGAAGATCTGCATTCTCTCTCTCTCTCTCTCTCCCCGCGGCAAATGAGGGGTTTTGTATGAAAACTAGGGTTTATTTTGTCAGGGCGTGGGCTATGCTGGGGATGATTGATTTGGGCCTATAGTGGTACCACTCAGCTTTACCCAAAAAAATTAGCCCAATAAAGAAAAGTGTTGGAGTATTCAACAAATAACAAGAACATTGGCCCAAAATAATTAAACCTAGTTAGACCGAGTTTTCCGTTAGATTTTATGAGAAATTTATAAAATCACGCACTTGATAAAATCACTCTCTTTCCTATTAGATAAAATTCAAGTGTGATTAAATCACCACCCAATGCATCATTTACCATTTGTCCTTCCTTTTCTTTAAGGCCCACCATATATAATAAAAATGAACATTTCAAATGAATCCGGGGGCAAAGCCGTAATTTTCTCTTCTGTCCTTCCCTCTTCTACAGTGGACTCATTTTACCGGATTAGTCCCTTTTCTTTTGTATGTATGTGTGTGCTCTTTTTTTTTTCTTCCTCTTTTTCTTATACATGTGAAAATGGGACTAAGGATGATTAGGCATTTTTTGGTTTCCAGTTTTGAAATTTTTTCTTCCAAAGTATACATTGTTTCGTGATCCATGTTTTTCTTCTTTAATAGGAGTAATTTATTTATCAAATTATTTATTTATATTTTTACTTTCTGGATGTATATTGCATATCTCCATTCAAAAAATAAAAAAGTTTATTAGTAAAATATTTAAAAATTGACTAAAGACGAAAAATTACACAACCCTATACAAAACTATTATCTCCAAAACTTATCTCAAAAATACCAACCAAACAAGGGTTTTTGTTTGTTTTTTCTATTTAAGTGAGGAACAATTAAAGAAGCACGTTTCTTGGGTAATTCATGTAGCTGCTTCCAAATATCAATATATGAGTCCGGCATAAAAGAAAGCGCAACTAAGTTATCTTATTGAAAGGAAAATAAATTTCTTGCATTAGACAATGTATAATTTGTGATTGAATTCTCATAATCGAAATATTCCATTGAATTATGTGGCAGTTAATTCTATACTTTTTGTGATCAACTTAATGAAATTTAACGTTGATTATTGTCACGACTGGCAAAGTGGTGGTATGAGAAAACTTTCTTGTTGCTTTCAAAGCAAATATTGGTAGGATAGCGCTCATTTCTTGGCTATAATAATGTCAACGTAGATTGCACCCTTTTCTACTTCCTAAAAATCAAATTGACAATTGAACAACCGACGTTTCTAGTTTACGTACAAATAGGAAATCAAAAGTCCTCTCAGTACAAGGGTAGTGAGCTCTCTCTCTCCCTCAAAATAATTGATGGCACTTATGTTGTCCCCTATGGACATTAAGAGTTTGGTCAAATAACATGGCCACATCATTTACCATAAAACAAAGTTCCATCGCATCATTATATCATATGGCAAATAAGCATGCCTTAATTTATACATTACAGTGCATGATTATGATAATTTGTTGGAAAAATTGAATAAGAGAAAGAATACTGCCTTTTTTTAAAAAAAAAACAAAAGTATTTATTTTAATCTTGGTGGAAGATTCTTTCTCAGAATTTGAAATTGATTAATTAAAATGAATCGTTGTACTGTGTTTGAATGTTGAATTTGTGAAGAAACATGCGGAGAAATAAGAAATTCAAGGGTCAATTCATGTTGCGTAATTATCCAAACAATCCGCGATGAACATTACTTTGGGTTAGAGATGATGTTTGCCGTCAAATGGGGCTGGACTTGCATGCCGCTGTACACTCTAAAGTCTAAATATAGTAGGCGCACTTGGAAACAATTGGATTAGGACATCCTCTCCATTGTTTTAGATGTACATTGAATGGGCATATGTATATGTGTGCTTTTTATTAAGTCCAATCATGTACATGGACATGTTCATTCATGTTAGATTTCTTCGAAGGTTCCAACCTAAAACCAATTAACAATACATGGAGTAACCTCTAGAATATATTAACCAGACTTGGGTGGCTTGGATAGGCAATGTGGGATTTAACACTACTCCCCACCTGGAGCCTGTATGCACGTGGAGGTACGAATTGAGGAGACCGAAAGATTTCACTCGGGCGATAGAGATTTGACCACATTTGAGGTGCGGCCACCCAAGACCTCACTCTGATACCATGTTAGATTTCTTGGAGGGGTCCAACCTAAAACCAATTGGCTATAGATGGAGTAACCTCTAAAATATATTAATCAAGCTTGGGTGGCCTAGATAGACGATGTGAGATTTAACAATTCACGAAACGGAAATGGAAGTGTTGGGTCCAATTCACTTGGGAACCTGAGGTACTGATTGCTCATTTGTATGTATGTAGGTGTTGGTGGTTGACCGTGTCGTTACTGTATCAAAATTATTAATTAAAATAAGACAATTACAACTACTCTATAGAATAATGACAAAAATCCGAGTACCGTCCAACAGGGACAAGAGTACGTCTTACCGGTTCCAACCAATTTCTATTTCAATTCGAGAATGAATTAAGTTCGAGTTTTGGTTTTGTAATTAAAACTAAGCAAGCAAGAAGAAAATTTAATTTTGTAAAACAAATGGGAGAAAAGTTTAGAGTTTTGAATCCACTTGTCAACTCGTAATGGAATTTATGCAATGATGAGGGAAAACTATCCGAATCGAACCGAACACTATAGGGTTCTCGAGCCCACCAAGTGCCACTTAAATATAATCGTGAACCATCGAATGGCATGGGATATCGCCGCCTAACATAACCCATCGTATTAGTACGATCCATCTCAATAGCACGGATTGTCTAATAGCACGACCTGTCTTACGGAGCATAGCCCATCTCACCTAATTAATAACGAACTGATAAAACCTTTATATGAATCGTGCTTAGTATCTAGAAAACCGAACACATAGCTAACTGGGAAAAATTATTGCCTAAACGAGTCTCAAAATTCATACAACCACGTTCGAATAGAAATAACCCAAAATCGAAGTATAAAATACATTACTCGGGGTACAAGCTTCATCTATACCCTAGGAGAGGTTTAGCCGGAAATAGAAGTGGAAAGCATGGCGGTTCAGGTTCTATTTTCAGTGGTCATCGAATGCCCAGCCTCTATTTTCTTTTCTCCCTCGATTCTGGGTTGCATGTACTGCCTTGGCGCATCTCCTCCTCCTTTCTTCCAGAACCGACTCTGTGCCCTTTTTATTTCCGGCTTCCCCGAAGCCCTAGCCGACCTTGCTGCCTTGCTCTCTATCATAACTCATGTGCCACCAATTAAATTGGGCCTCTGGTTCAAAAAAATTAAATTGGGCCCCACCAAGGCTTACTAATCACGTGCAAGCTCGATTAAGTATACACATGCATGACTAAATTAATTCCCCCAAGAATTCACTTGATACAAATTAGTGAATTAGCAATGTAAGAGCAATGGTGGGCGCACAAGGGGAATAAATTGATGCTTCTCTGGCTTTCCATGCACCCATCAAATCCAACAGCTAAAATAATTTCATTAATATGATTATCCTCTAAACATCTGCAACGCAAAAACAAAGCATTCAACTCCGAGTAATAATATAAATGGACTTAGCGAGAATAAATTAAGGGGCGCCAAAATATGAGTATTTTCGTGCCTATCAGTGGTTTATATCATGCGTGGTGGAAAATGATTTTTTGTAAGTGTATAGTTAAAAAATCCAACACAAGAAAAATTAAGAGAACAAATGCAGGGAAGATGCTCACCTATATATTTTCAGTGTGATTGAAAACATTTTAGTGAAGGATATCTGAACTAAATCTTTATCGTTCGGCCAGGAAAAAAAGGGGGGGCTTTAATTTCCAAAACTAAGCTTGTATGTATATATGTCATCATAACACACCGGATTTCACGAGATGTCACGCCCTCAATTTTAATAATCGAAATACATGCAATATCCACATAGGATAGATCAAAGTCGTACATATAATCGTTGAAAAGTCAAGTCAAAATACATAAGTCCAAGTTAAGTGCAACGGGTCTTAAACTACAGACACCCATACCCGAATACATAATCGTCAAAAGGATTTAAAGTCATTACATAACCTTCATAGTCAAAAGATATTAATTAATAATGAAGTTACAAAATCATCTTTGCAAAAATTATAAGTTTCCAAGATGAATTGATAACTCCACGGCAGTTAGCTTTCAAAACATGCACACATCCCAAGCATCCACTACATGCACTTTGTTGTTGAGTACCTAAAATTGATTGGGTGAGCTCACTAGCCCAATAAGAAACATTTCTACTAACGCTAAGGGTGTAGAGAATGAAATGTGCATATGGGAATGACAATCACAATGGGGTGACCGAAAGATGCTATAAGGATCGAAACATGTAATAAATATCCATGAACTACCCGAGCATGTACCTGTGTTTCTACATGTCTCTCAAGTATCTACGTTCAACCATTTTCATATTTTGAGTTATCAATCTCCTTAGTTCATCAACTTAAAGCATGAGGAAGTTGAAATTATCTTCCGAGTCTTTTGGGCTTCGTGGAACCCATGTCCGAGTCTTTTGGGCCTCGTGGAACCCTTGTTCGAGTCTTCCGGGTCTCGTGGAACCCTTGTCTAAGTCTTTTCATGCCTCGTGGAACCCTTCCTAGCGACTCACCAAGTGGTGGCCCTAGTGCATTAAATTATGTTTCATTCAAATTCTCATTGATCATCACCAGAAGGAATAGGATTTATTCGCATAATTATAAATAAATAAAGTCAATCTAAATAAAATATAAGACGAATTTTTTGGGGAAAGTTATCGAATTTTTAAAATCATCAAATAGTTCTCACATGTCCAAATCACAAACATTTTTCTTTCCGTTTCATTTGAGAATCAAAATATATCATTAATCACACCAAGGTAGGCTAAGAGAAAGTATTTCAACAAGTTATGATGTGTAAAGAATGGTTATATCAAGTACACAACCAAACAAAATAAACAGAATCAAAATAAATTTTTGGGTGACGAAAGCAGTGTGTATTGATACCCATCAATCTTGGTATCAATACAGACTCATCAGGAATCCAACAAATTAACCTGTATCAATACGAATCAATCTTGGTATCGATACAGACTCACTTCGAACAGATTTTTTCAAACTGAAGGGGGTTTCAACCCAAGCCAAAGTACATGTTCCAAACTCAAATTTCATGGTTCTAAACAATGAATAAACATAGAGAAATGATAGATCATCAACCAATCAAGGATTTAACGACAAAATTTGTAAGATCAAAGCTCAACCAAGAACACTCAACTTCCATGGAGATTTTCAATAAACACAAGAAATTTTGGGAATCAAGGCAAGGATTCATGTAACAAATTAACTATATACTGTAACACCCCACCCGCAAGATTTAGAGTCGAACCAGCTGATGGCGGCTCAAAATTAGAGCCGTGACTTGTTCATAAATAAAACAAATTAATCCAAACCCGACTCTAAATTTGATACCAACTTGTAGCTCCCTTAATCACGTCTAAGTAGAATTGGCAATTCACCCACTTATGCCACCACAAATCCCCCTCTCGATATTCCTACTTCAATTCCTTTCCAAGTTTCTACTTCTTCTCCCTTAATTCGGTGCTCCAATGTCAGCCCCCGCTCTCCTTGGTATCTACACTATGGAAAACTATAGGAAGCATGAGGTGTCATTTGCAAGCATGATGTGTGACTTGCTGATGCATCCCTATCCATTCTCTATATTGACAAGGCAAACCAAGAAGCTGCTTCATCAGCTTTTGGACGTTTCTTTGATTTTATTATCTCCAAAAATAATACTATTTCTTTTATTTACTTAATTATGAAATACGGGGTGTTACATATACCATTAGAGGAAGTAGAAATTGATCCCTACCTCAAAGGTTAAGCTCCAATGGTGAGGGGAATGAAACCCTAACTTGTTTTTGTAAACCCCAACCGAAATGTGACTTCTCCAAGCAATTCTAAAAAGACTCGGACTCCAAAATGCGGGTAGAAGATGAATCTAAGGTTGGATCTTGAAGTATTGAAGCGTGGGAGGTGGATTTTGTAGTGGGATGGAAGAATTTTGGTGAGAGGATGAGAGAGAGTATGGTCGGCCCATAGAAAGAAGAAGGGAGTGTATTATTTTTGATAGAAAACAATCTGCCATACACATGCATGTATATACACTCTACTAATTGCACCCACACCCCTTGTGTTTCCACTGTATTACACATGCACCCAAACGCAATTTACGAACTCCACTTTGGCCCCACGTTATACTATTTTCATTTCCTTATATTTTTTCAATATTTTTTCTGAAAAATCATTTAAAAACACGGGACCTTACACGAGCGAATAGTTACCGTACTATTCCACAAGAAGATAGGTCTCGAATCCTCGAGAGTTCTTGAATCCACAAGAATAAAGAGATTAACTCTGGTTTGTTTATTGAATAAAAGCTGAATATGCCCATAGGCTACATCCTTATATATAGGCTAAACCCTAACTCAACTAGGAAATACAATAATCTTGCTAACCAAGAATTTAACTAAGGAAAATAAGAAATATAGAAATAAAATAAAAGACTAATCAAAGTAAAAGATTCGGCTTAACCTACCTAGGGAAATTACGACTATTACCTAATAGAAATATGCCAAAACAAGTGGCACAAAATTAAAGTTTCCTAAATCAGCTTGTAAATATAAGAATGCTTCCATAAGTTAAAACTCTTAAGATCTTATCCTTCATCAATCTCCTTTTATTCAAAAGAACTCTTCCTCGAGTTCTCGTTGGGAAATTGCCATCTTCCATGCCAAATAAATAAATATTTGGAATACTTCATCCCCTTGATTTCCTTACAAAAAAGAAAAAAAATACTTGCAATGTTATCTTTTCGGCATGCTTCAATTGATTGATAAGATCCACTATATGATTATTGAGAATCCAATTATACTGTTGCATTCCAAGAAAATCAACAATACTAACTTGACATTGTGAGTACTCTTGATCTTGTTTCATCTTGGCATTGGTTGACACATCAACAATTGGCTCATTGAGATGGACTGGCTTGACCATAGAGTCATCAAATAAGACAACATCAATTTCTTCCACTGAAAAATCAATTTGGTCCTCATGATCGCCAACATCCATATCAATTTTCTGCTTATCACCCAAATCCATATCATTTTTCTTCTCATCAACTTGAATTACCTCCTCTTTTAAAACTTCTTCTACAACATTGTTGACAGATGGGTTGATTGCAATTTGTTGATTTGACTCATATATTTTCTTTAGTAATTGCTCATAATTCCATGGCAAAAATCTACCCATCATAAGTTTTTTAATTCTTTACCATTCGCGAATCAGACGCTTTTCCATTTGCTCTCTTGCTATCTAACCACCACCGTAGTGCAGGCCCCGTAAGTTTTAACAACAAATATTTTCACCTTTTTTCGGACAGCATTCTCACATACTCAAAAAAATCTTCAATGTCTAAATCCAATCTAAAACGTCCTCAAACCATTCATTGCCTTTGAAGTTATGTAAGTTGTCGTAATACTTTAAATTAGCACGATTAGTTGGGCGTCTCCCAACTACAATCTGCTTATCGAGCTGGCGTTTGGCAAATCCCACTACGCGTTCCTGAACCTGGTCAAGAGGATGGTGTTGAGCAACTCCCACCTTCTCTTCAACCCTTACTGGTCCTTGTTTAAGACGAAGACTCATCTGCCGCATTGCTTCACGAATTTCTGTTTGGAAATTGCGTAATTGCATTTGTTGTTCTTCTACCACCGCTCGTAGATCAGCAAGCCCTTGAGCAACGTCAAGGGGTGTATTTTCAACTTTGTTCAGTGCCATCGAGCCAGAAACGTCTTTGCTCTGATGCCACTTGACGCAATGAAATTCACGAGAGAATAGTTAGCGTACTATTCCAAACGAAGATAGATCTTGAATCCTCGAGAGTTCTTGAATCCACAAGAATAAAGAGATTATCTCCGGTTTGTTTATTGAATAAAAGCTTAATATGCCCATAGGTTACATCCTTATTTATAGGCTAACCCCTAACTCAACTAGGAAATAAAATAATCTTGCTAACTAAGAAATTAACTAAGGAATCTAAGAAAAATAGAAATAAAATAAAAGACCAAGCAAAGTAAAAAGATTCGGCTTAATCTACCCAGGGAAATTACAACTATTACTTAATAGAAATATGCCAAAACAAGTAGCACAAAATTAAAATTTCCTAAATCAACTTGTAAATATGAGAATGCTTCCATAAGTTAAAACTCTTAAGATTTTGTCCTGCATCACATCAAGTTTCACAATTCTAAAGCTTTTACAACAAAACTTAATTAGAGGATTTTGATAGTGTTGGACACTATGGAGTCTCAGGTTCAGACACATTTCATATCACAGTTAAGAGTACTTACAACCAAAGGTAATTTACTTACCCTTCAATGGATTAGACATCCACTGTTGGGATGCAGACAACTTTCAGTAATATTTCGGGGTAAGGAGCACAACGGATTGTAGCGAAAACGGTATTTTGTGTTTTGTCAAGGGCAATTTCAACCAATAGACCTTACTTATTTATTTTGCAGTTGCATTGTAATTAGGATTAGAGCATTTTAGAGAAATAAAACTTTTCTGAGAGAGAGAGAGAGAGAGAGAGAAGAGAGAAGATGTGTACTCCATATTGTTCAATTATAGTGGACTGGTATGGCTCCCGTAGTTTTTCTTTGCGTTGAGATTTTTCACGTTTATCTAGGTGTCTTTCTAGTTTTTTTTTTTGTCTATTAAGCACTTTTTTCTGTTCCACGATTTCCGTGACTCTAATTTTCAAGATCTGTTTGGGCATTGTGGATTGAACAAGTGGTTCGATCCATAACATCCACCACCTCTCAGACACATGAACTAGCTTAGCTAATTCAATTAATATAGGAAAAGGGATAAGAAGTTGTCATATTTGACCGATATGTGTCGACCATGGGAGCCATCCATCCATGCACCAATTTACGTTTCCGAATTGAATTTGGTCGCGGTAACATTATGTAAGAATACCCGAACATCAGGATTATGTATATCCGAATTTGAAACCTGATCATCTACCCCTTGGTGCCCCATAGCGAGAGAGCTAGACACTCAATTTCTTATTCAAGATAGGACAAGTGGAAGATTTTAATTTTGCTTAATCCCTTATTAAAAAGTAACATAATTCGTTGTCCAACTGGGAACTAAATTACTAACCCACTTGCTTGTTAAAAGATTCACTTTTATTTCCTTGATTTAATAATTTTGGGTTGCGGCCGATACCTACCTTCCAACACTTTTAATTAGTGCAGTAATCCATATGCTCAGGGGGTGGTTGGGTTGGGTGACTCCCCATTCCCAAGTTGATCCGCCCCCCTCTGTTCTTTCCTAAAATGAATTCCCAATCAACAAAATTTTCATGATCTCCTTAATATACACCTGGTCCTCATTTCCATTATCATGATCATTAATTATTTAATTATGATCTGTCTATGGGCGGGTTTTCTGTTAGATAAAATGAGGTGATTTTATCACCCTTTCACCTCATTTGATAAAATGAGACATTTGATAAAATGAGTCTACTGTAGAAGAGGGAAGGACAGAAGAGAAAATTACAGCTTTGCCCCCAGATTCATTTGAAATGTTCATTTTTATTATATATGGTGGGGCCCCTTAAAGAAAAGGAAGGGTAAAAATGGTAAATGATGCATTGGGTGGTGATTTAATCACACTTGGATTTTATCTAATGAGAAAGAGAGTGATTTTATCAAGTGCGTGATTTACGGAAAACTCGGCCTAAATGATCCAGCATGCAAAAGGAAACAATTAAACAAAGAAGACCAAGGTATACCAGAAGAGTGAATGGCTTTGGATGTGCAGTTAGAACTGAGAATGAAGCCAAAAAGGAAATACATGAGATCGATGACAACTAGAACATCAATGACAACTATTGATCACCAATCAAAAAAAAAAAAAATTCGGGGGTAGATTCTCTATGTATTAAAAACAGTTTAGTGTAATGGAGAAAAATAAAGAAAAACAATAACAAGATGTGAACTTTAAGATGCAAATTTTGGAAGACAGATAAATTATCAGATATGCTAAATTCAATTATATTTATGTTTGGAATCAAATATTTCTGCAAAGGAGATGTAATTATGTAACGCCCCGAATTTCGAAAGTATTATTTTAAAATCTTTATTATAAAAAGATCTAATTAATTAAAAAGAGTTTCACTTATCACACATCGGAAATAACATAAGTGTCTTACTTCGGTTACAATAATAAAAAATACTTTATTGAGAATTTAAATTACATTATTCTAACATAAAAAAAAATAAGGAGACTCTAGGTTTCTAGAGATTCAGATCCTGATTCAAGTTCTCCTCCTGCATCTGATCATCATTCTGACCCTCTTGCTGGTAGATAAGCTCCCCGCCTTCTTCCTCTATACCTGGCGTGATATATGCCAGGGCAAAAATAGCACCATGAGTGGTAAATCACCCAGTAGCTAACTCTTATGCCCGACCGCTAACCCTTACATTACAGTTAGGCATAGAACATATATATGATTGAAAAGCAGTACAGAAATGGAAAGCAAGTATTTGATTTCATTATCTAGCCTTTAACTTATGTTTCATCTATGTTCTCAACCTAGAGAACATCCTCCCAATTTAACCACCAAGATTACAACTGTCCATGATTCAACTCCGTCCTTGCTGCCGTAACCCGGGGCATCGATAGTAATTGACTTATGAAGGTTCATTGACCCTTGCAAGGACGGATTCCCCAGGGACTAACCGTACCACTGGGCCCACGAGGAACTAACCGTAACCTCAGGAGTATAGACCATATCTCGATTCTATAATACAAAACACCTTATAATGCCTATTCATCAGGAGGAATCACGCAACGTAATAACTCGGGGTTTCGATCCATAACAATAGCTCAGTCAATCTCGTACTCCAAAATCAGGACCATCTCGGGATAATCTTCCCATATCTGTCTCGGGATAACTTACCCTCACACATCAATTAAAACTTTCCAATTCCCTTTACTGAACAACGTCTAGGTGAATCTTTAAAATCGCAATCCAACCTGGGAACCTAGTTGTCTGTTCTAACATTCACAATTTCATAATTGGAATAACATAGCAAATTAATAAAGATAAATTTAAGGGAAAGCATTTCACAATAAATATTCAAAAGTCCCATAACATAACACATAATTTAATTTTATTACTGCGGTTTGTTTGAAATTTAAATTACTCCGTGAACCTCGGCATATTCATTACTATATAGCTTAGGAGCTTTAAAAATATTTTAGTTTATACTTTTCTTTTAACAATCAGTAGATTATAGGTACATATATATAACTTATGCTTTTATTATGAGACTTATCTTACATTTCCTTTGGATCTAGTTTATAAAAATTATATACAGGAGTTAAATTACACATTACAAAAAAAATAGTAATTTGTTTAATCACAAACCTATATTTGCACTTAATGGGCTGTGATATACTTAAGAGTAAGTGGTCAAGTTTGAACGAGATTTTATAAAATACCAACAAGTCAGTAAGTTAGTTCAAAAAGAATAAATAAATATAAGACTTGTCTATTTGGTGATTTCTAATAAACATGCCTTTGAAATCAAGATTTCATTAGTGTACCATATCAAAACCATTAAGCCACTCAACATGCAATGATGGAACAAGATCAGAGGAGAGAAATTAAAAACGAGACTGATGTTTAGCTTACGGACACAAGGCACACTATTGCGGACGTACCACTTTCCTGGGTTCCGAGTGGTTTTCTAAAAAATGTGTTTTTGATGCATGGGGCTATTTCTTCCCAACTTTAAACATTAAAAACATGAATTATGGACTAGATTATATTTAGGGAGAGTGGAATAAAAGTCTACGTTGCCTCTCCTCCGAAGAATTACCGGGATTTCAGTTCTTGGCGAAAAACGGACGTTGGCAGTGGACACGGCTCCTCGGCTTGATTTGGTCTGAACGGTTGGTTGTTTCGTGATCTAGGGGACCAGGTAAGTGTATGTGTATGTGGGTTTGGTGGGTGGTTGGGCCTAGGTGCAAAACCCACTTCTTGGTTCTCATTTTATCTCTCTAAACCTCCATAGTTACCCAGCTCTCGCTTCCTTCGTTTTTCCCCTTATTTTCTGATGTGTGTATGTGTTGGAGGTGATATATTGTGCTCTCTCTCTTTGCCGAAAGTTAGGAGGAGGGGAGGTTCTCTTGGTTTGTTTTAATAGTTAGGATAGATTGTTAGGATAGTTGGCTGGAGGGAATACACGTAGGAGGAGACAAAGAGAAAGATGGAGAGGGTTTACGGGCACACAAGTGGTTTGGTAGTTACTACTAGGATTTATTAGCATTCATTTTAGATGTTGAATAGGGTGTTGGGTATGGACAATGCAGTAGGAAAAGAACACAAAGAAAACTACTCCCTCCGTTCCTAAATAAGATCCCCACTTTCTCTCCCTTGTCTTTTTTCAAATCAAAAAATGAGGTACTTTCGTGTATCATTTTTTGAATTTTTTGCACCGAATTAAAGTACTCGTCAAGTACTTTAATTTGGTGAGAAAAAATTCGAAAAATGATTTACGGAAGTAGTTCATTTTTTTATTTGAAAAATG
>JAXBDA010004465.1:5187-28851 GCA_036023075.1 Gaultheria prostrata | reverse complement strand
AATGATGCAATTGCAATGAGATACGATGCAATATTGACAACGTCTATCCAAAAAAAATTATTTTGGCCATACCCTTCAAGGCAAATTCTTCTAAAATGGATGCAAAGAGTTTTTGAAATGGTGCAAGAGTTTGAAAAAGCGATGCAACTATATTACAGACACGGTGCAATATCCTGTGGTGAGGGAGGTTAAATGAGGGGTGGTTTTTGGAGAATAATTTTGGAGAAGGGTATTTTGGTCAACGAGATTTGTGGTGCCATGTATAAGCAATTACTTTTTTCCGTTTCATGTAGGGAGTAATTCCTAATATGTGTCTCATGAAACGGCAATAATTTGCCCTAAATCACATTTTAGGGCAATTCACCCTAAAGTTTAACCCAAAAAAAGTTCCAGAGCAACTGACCAAGGATACAACAGTATTTGGGGACTTGTTTCATCAACAGATTGAAGTGACGTTAGCCGCTCGTCGTCGAAAGGCTCTCGCCGCCGACGAATAACACGATCTCCACTTCTCGTTGAGTATACTGCATTGGGCATAGCTTTATTTCTTCACATTCTACTCTCATCAGCAATGGATACTCCTGTCACCTCCTTCAATCCTAACAAACATTTGAAAGAACAGTTACGATTTCTCAAATCCCTCTCTCTCTCTCTCTCTCTCTCTCTCTCTCTCCAACCTTACTGGTATTTGTATCTATTTTTTCAGATTCGTGAGCAACTTGACTGGATCTTCGATGCTCGAAATCATTGCTCTTGCGACTGCTGTACCTGTGAGTTTTGCCCGATTTCCGTTTTCCTATCTTTGATTAGGTCCCGTTTGGTTGCGCAAATGAAATCATGAAACCCTAGAATTAAAACTAATACTCTATAATCAGTTAGCTTTGAATATTTGACTTAAATTGTACTATGATCAATCAATTTCCTTAATTGGTTTTGGCGTTTTCAGGCTCTGATTCTTCTGCGACGTTGTCTCTGCTCCAGTGGCATGGAAGGTGAGACGCATTGATGAGTGTGTTGAATATTTCCATGTTATTTTTATTCTTGAGACTATGGTGATTTTGCTAATTTCTTCTTTGTATTGGCTTTGTTCCTGAATTCTGGTACATCCTATAGGTAGGAGCATTCTGCAACCATTTAAACTTCATGGCAATTAATTTGGCTTCTCAACATTAAGGAATGACATCATTCACAAAGGGTTAACAATCAAATGATGGTTAGACTTTAGAGTAGGATGACTGGGGCTGTTATCTTCTTCCTATATGATATCTTTTGGTATTTCAATGGTGCCAAGGGTTAAACTAAAATCGAAATGAGCATTTGCGCTGGCCATGGTCACATGGTAATTTGATTTATCTATGGAAACTTGCAGAAACGTAGAATGTGCCGTGCTGACTAAAAAGTCTGAAACTTCTTTACAATAAAAATTACATTCCCAACAAGTCGTTAGTGAAACCCTTTGTGTTCTAGGTAGGGTGCTGAATTCCAAAATTCTTTTTTCAGTTATGCGGCTAACAGCCATTTGGATCTTCAGTCCATATTAATGTATTTCTTTTTTTTTTTTGTGTTTTTTCTTGGAAATGGGCAAAGGAATGTCAATGATGTGCTTGTTTTCTGTTTTGTATGTTTCGTCTCTTCAGGTGGAAATGCCATGAAGATTTCAAACAAAAAGAACGATGATGTTATAGTTGGTGTCAGGAGTTTGAGGGCTTACTTGGCAACAATGCTTTTAGATTTTCTATTGATCATTCTTCCTTTGCTCCTATTTTTCACGGTAAGTGTTTGGAAATTGCGATTTGAGCCTTCTAGTGCGATGTTTATTGAACTGTTAAAATTATTACCTTGGGTCATCCTTGGTGAAAAGATTGCAGTGAAGCTTCATGAGAGGTTTTGTTTGTTTCTTAGATAATATATTTATGTATTAACTTGGGTGCTTTTGGAGTTTTGGTGATACTGTAGTACTTGTTATTCAAACACACCCTAGTTGGGATATGATGCCTTGGAACTGTAAATATCATAAAATAGTCAATTGTCATGATAAAATGGCCATGAAGCTTTCTCTGATGTTTTGCTTAGTTGTTAGATAATATATGTTTTAAGTTGGGTGCTTTCGGTGATATTTTAGTAAATCTATTTTTCTGAAATAACACAAGTTGGCTTCAGCTTGGGGGTTGGTTATTGCTGCTGTCTTGTCGCCCGCAGTTTACCTTCTCCGACTCTCTTGTCTTGCCTCTGTCTTCCCTTCATTACCTTGCTTTTATAGTTTGTTCAGCTTTATATTTCAGATTAGGAGAATTTTTTGATGTCAGGTACTATCAGAATGGACTAGTGTAGCTGCAATTTTGCTGATGTTGCTGCTGATTTTTCATATTGCAGCTAAAAGGTAAGATCGGGAAGTTAGTGATATTTAATTTTGTTGTAAGTTTTGGTTCTGGTTATTGCTTCGATTTTGAGTTTCTTTTGTGATGTATATTGCTAGTTTGGCCATACTGCACAAATTATCGGGTATAAAAGCAAAGTTCCAATTTCATGGATTGAGTGATCGACTGAAATTTACATACTTCCTTCAAAACAGAAATGGAGCTTCTATTGCTTTGGAGGATGGGGTTGATTCTCTCAGAACAAATATCTCTTCATACAGGGTTTCTATAGTATGTAGTCTGTCTGATGAGTGCATGGTTATCCTTTCGGTCTATGTGGCTAAACTCTATTTTTCCTTGTATTTTCTGCTTTTGTCTCACATGGATGACTGCTGCAGATGGTTGTAACATGCTTGTGTATATTAGCTGTGGACTTCAGAGTATTTCCTAGAAGATATGCGAAAACTGAGACTTATGGTACTAGTTTGGTAAGATCCTTCGACTGGCATAACTGCTGATCATTTTTGTTTTGGCTTTTGAAATGAGACTTCTTCTAGGTCCTTTCATACCTATCAACCCCCTGTATTAGTTCTTATTGTGTGATTTCATACCTATCAACCCCCTGTACTAGTCTACCTCTTTATGTTGTCAAACTTCTCTATATCACATGCTACCTCTTCTACCTAGAGAAACCTTTAAAATGCACGTTCTATGAATTTCTTCCCCCTGTGGAACCTTTAAATGCATGATGTTTCCATTTACTCCACTTCTAATTTGGAGCCCTACGCTTTGTAATCTTCGACGCACTCTTACCCTGAACAGTTGCAATATTAGGCACTTTACCGAGGCTCATGGTTTAGAAAGCATCATTTCTTCTGAAGTATATAAGACCATTGACTCCTAAAGGCCAAAAATAACCATGCAATCTACGCTTAGAGATTTAGATTTATACACTCACTCCATAGGACCACACATCCTCAAGGGGTCAGTGGTTAGCTGCTTTAATGATGCAGTCTTGAGGAGTGGCCCAAACAACTGCTATAATGTTGGCTTTGCTACGGCTCATGGATTGCAAGGATCATTTGAGAGTGAAAATGACCCTGTTTAGTTAGGTTTGAGAAAGTTTCAAATTGTTTCCAGTAGGAAGCCAAATTCATCTTGATTTGGCTAAATCTCAAAATAAGTTCTACTCTAATGGGGCAGCTAAAATCTTTGGCAAATTTAAATTTATCAAGAATCATGTCAAATTTGGCAGGAGTTGTTCCTATTTCTCTTTCCCCACATGCCCCCCACAAAATGGCGGTCCTAACTAGATTTCTTTGGTATCCAATCAACATTGTTATGTAACAACAATGCTAGAATCACACACACACACACACACTCGCAAAGTCTTAAGGGTCCCTCACAGTTTGCGAGGATCATTTTTTTTTTGAAATCTTGCATTACATATATTGCTAATTATTCTGTTTATTCAGAAATTGTTAAGTTTTTTTAATATTTTGACTTGAAAATATACGATTTATATGTTTGGTTAGCAATTCATCTCCCTACACTAATGCATAGTAATTCTAGTGTTCTTGTTAGTAATGGAAAACTTATTTGTACTTGCTTTATGTCTTTGTAATGGATAGACTTTGAAAACTGGACCAATGAAATAACTTTTTATCCTGACTGCTCTTCAGATGGATCTAGGAGTAGGCTCATTTGTGTTAGCGAATTCATTAGTTTCACGACAAGCTCGAGGCTTCCCAATGTTGTAAGTCATTTATTACTATCCTACAATTCTATTCAAGTCGTCTTTTCTTCGCTTAAAATGTTAGACGAGAAAACCTAATCTCTTGCAAGAAGAATTTATGCATTGAAACGTCGATGTTGCTGGCATATTATTCATAGACCTTGGTAAGTTGTGTGCATGGATATGTAAGAATTGGAATGTAGGTTAGGGGATTCAATTCATAGAACTTTTGTTCTAGAAAAGTAACTCTTGATACCAATGAAAGTTTTAACAAACCAAGGGTCCAAGATTGTACTCAACCAAGTAACATGCTGATAAAATATAGAATGGCACTTACTGTGAACAACTTTTGAACCATTTCAATTTGACAAGTAATACAAAGTACTGTATATGCCATCACTCCTTTTGGCATCCGTAGTCTAAGTTGATTTTATGTAGAAACAAGTGTAAATAGAAGTCTTGTTCCTACTTTGTATTTATGGTTATTCTCATTTGGTTGGTTCTGTGAGATGCTTGATGTTTGATGTGACAATGTCCAAACTAATGCTTTTACTAACACACTTTTCTTGAGCTTGTCAGGAAATTGAAAAATGCACTTCTATCTATTAGTCCGCTTATGGTTCTAGGGATTGCTCGACTTCTTTCCACTGCAGGTGTAGACTATCAGGTAAAGTAATCCTTGGGTTGTCTATGGTCATTGATCATTTGCTATAATAGTATTGCTATGTGTAAACAAACAATGGGGAAGGAAGTTACTCTGTTGGAAAAGCTAACTTTAGTTGGGTGCTATTTGGGGTGGTCTATCAAATCACTGATTCCAATTTATGTATTGTCAAAGTAAACACTGCCCTTGCTTAAATTTGGGCTTTCCCCGTATAAATTAAGCAATCTCCTAGGTAAATAAAGCAGCCCCGCCGTCACGGCGTCTTGAATTATTTGTACCGCTATGAAAAAATTAGTCCTAGGTGACACAATCATTTGTGGACCTTCGCATGTCAAATAATTATTTGTAATGGAACGTCAATTTTGTGCAGCAAGACACATTGATAAATAGTTTCAAATTATGTATGGTAAGAGATAATAAAGGACATACGTACATGAAGATAATGTCCCCATGGCTTGGTCCGTGTTTCTCTATTTGAAGTGTTACATACTTACATGTAATTTTTGTCTATGCAGGTCCACGTGGGTGAATATGGGGTGCACTGGAACTTCTTTTTCACACTTGCTGCTGTATCAATCCTAACATCAATGACTAACATTCCTCCAAAGTATTCTGGGATTCTTGGTTCACTGATTCTTGTAGGTATACGTTTATTTGCTTACTTTTTTATTTGTTACAAACCATGTTTCCTTTATTTATTTTTATTCAGTTTCTTATTTGGTTTTAATTTTTCAGGCTACCAAGTTTGCTTGATGAGTGGTTTAAATGTCTATTTGCTTTCCAACGAAAGGGGAACTGACATCATTAGCCAAAACAAAGAAGGAATTTTCAGCATATTTGGTGAGGGATGCTTGGATTAATGGGATATTTTTTACTAACTTTATTGTCTGGTCTTTCAATTGATTGTGCTGCTCGGTTGATTGCTTATTTATTGGGATGGAATCTCTTCTTTGGGTACCTTTGCCCTTTCTAAGAAATCGACTTATAGATATCTCCCCTGTGCTACCTTAGGCTTGTATCCAAGCGGGTGCAACTAGAAAGTAGTATCTAAAATATTTAGGTGAAGAGTGAACTCGCATCAACTTACTAATTATTGTTCCCAGACTTGATACTTGCCAAGAAATTCACTGTCTTTCTTCTCAGGATACTGGGGTATGTATCTTGTTGGAGTCCAATTGGGGAGCTATCTTTTCTTCGGAAACTCTAAGCAAGTGTTGAGATCCAACAAGTGGGCACGAATTAGAGTCTGGATTTTCTCTCTTTTGTTTTGGTATGTCTTCATTGTTGCTGTTTTGTCATCTCAAAATCATCTGCTCAGGTTGTAGTTCATTTAACATTTGATTCATTCTGAATGGTGCAGGTTGTTGACTATGATCCTAGACAGGAAGGTGGAAAGAGTTTCACGTAGGACGGTAGGGGTTGTAGATTTGTAGGCTATAGGCCCCGTTTAATTCATTAATAAATTGAACTTCTTGTGAACAATGTTGTTCATTAAGATAATTCATTCATTTTGAATACATTAACTTCTGACTAATGGAAAATTCTTTTGCAGTGCAATGTTGCTTATGTTACTTTTGTACTGGCTCAAAATCTTCAGGTTATTCTTATTGCCCTTGTCTTTTGCAAACAGTATATACCTTAGAGGTTTTCTGCATTCGACGTTGTTTTGTAGTCAGCATATGCTATCGTTTTGTTTTGTTTCCACTACTTGTAAATGTATAGTTTTGCTAAAGTTGACTCGTAAAAGAATGTTTTTGCTTATGCTGACTTGTACTTTTAGTTTCAATGATGCATTACTTTTGCTTACCTGGTCTTCAATCTGACTGGTTTGCTCTGCTTTCCTTTTGCAACACATCAACTCTTTAGATTTCATGTTGTACACACATTGGATTATTGTGTTTTCCTTGGTGATTGTATATGAGATGGATTCTATTATTTGGATCTCTGACAATCGATAACCCATCAATCACTCAATTGACAGAGGTTCATAAGTTGTTGGATTTTTAATCTTTTGATTCAGATAGAAACACTTTGATGGTTTTAATGAATCTGTTCTGACCAAGTCAATATAAAGACACAGCGATGGCCAATTGGGGCTATGAGGAAGTAGGAAGTTTTGTTTAAGGAGAAACTTGCGGTTTTGTTTGCATGAAGTGTGTCCCTTGAGATTGTAATCCATGTTTTCCACATATAATACCGAGCTTCTACCCTATTTATGAGAAAGTGTTGCGATGTTGATTAAATCGTTAGGATTTAGGCTACATGAAATGGATGGTGAAATTCTTCTTGGCTTGATGATTTTTTAGCAAGATCTTTGTGCATTGGAAGAATTATCAGACACCTGTAGTAAACGTGATATCATAACATCATAACGTTACCACCGTAAACCGAAACGATAGTCTTCTTTGAGTCCTCACGCTGTAAAATGTGTTGTTATTAGGAAGGGATGTGAACGCACTTATGTAGGCCAGCAACTTCTCTTACCTGGCCGTCATTGCCCGATATCAGAACTTTTCTTCACCTGTAAAAAAAGGTTCTCCGTGTTAATCAAAGCTAGTACTATAACGGTTTGTGGAGTGCACTTCATTGTTTCAAACTATTGATATATGCATCTATCTCCTGATATCTTGCAATTGTGCAGGTTTTAGCAATTCTAATGCTGTCTGATTACATACCTGGACACAAGATTTCTGTGCTGGAAGAAGCATTCAACCGGAATCTACTGGCTTCATTTCTTCTGGTGAAGGATACATTCCTCTTTTTTTTTTTTTTTTATTGTTCACAAGAGTGCTCTTCAATAAATCTATGACCATATTTGTAATTAAAAACTCCACTTCAATGCTATTCTAGATGGCTATTTTGTTAGGATTCATGTTTGCAAGTCATTTCCCTGTTTGACTATTTGTGAAAGCTTTTCATCCTCTCTGGAGTTAAGATGGTAATTAAACTAATAGTCATTCACAATTATTTGTGCAGGCAAATGTGCTCACAGGAGTGGTAAACTTGTTTGTAGAGACCTTGTTTGCTTCATCAGCCTCAGCTCTCGCTATCTTGGTTGTATATGCATTCGTTCTGTTCCTTGTTGTCGGTTTAGCAAACTTTTATGGCATTAAGTCAAAATTTTGGTGAACTGGGCCTTATATGTTGTTGTATCAAACTTTAATTTTGATCTAATTAAAATCCGAGATATCTGGTGGCTCTTGTTGATGAGTTGTTTCTATTTTCCACATTTACATTTCTACTGTGTATCCATGTGCTCGTCATTCAGTAATGCTGCTGACGGAACATCTCAGTCTTAAAGCAACGCGCCTAAATGTTCAATGAGAGGCCACATATATCCCCCTCTGTTTTGCAGTTACTTGTGACTTATGAAACATGCTGAGAAAATGTGTGCTTTTTGGCCAGACCTTCATCTCTTGTATTGGCCCTGCAGCGGTAGAACCTGGTGAGCCGGGCGTTTCCTTATCTGGCTGGCACACCGATTGACTGACGTGTACATGCTCTTGTATGCAGCATGTTATAGTTCCTCTAGAGTTGTATTTGCATGTGAATGCGTTGAAAGAAAAGAGAAGGGGAAAAGATAAGAAAATCCATTTGATATGTTTTCTAGTACTGTGTGTTATCTTTGTGAAAAGGGTGCATGGGCTTTTTTTTGTGTGTTGGCTTTTTTACTGTCTAGATTACCACCAGTTGTACGGAGGAAAGGAAGCTGAAGCTGCTAGCCAAGTGGGACTTTGGGAAGCCAAAAACAGCCTGAAAATGAAAAGAAAAAACAATGGGGGAAATTTTGGAGTTTGGTATGTGAAAGTGGATGATTGCTAATATGTACTTCTCGAAAGTGGGGAAGCTGATAGTCACATGGATTCCTCTGCATGGTCTCTGACAGCTTTTGGTCTTTGGTCCAAGGTCGACAAGCCCTCTCTCATCAGTCTTCAATCACCAGAATAAGGTAACAGCTCCCAGTGTTCCTAGATTTTTTTTTTTCCTTCTCCAGTTTCAATTATTATTCACACCCCCATTTTTTCGATATCAAATGTCAAATATGTGTTACAAAATTCATTATGTGAATGGTTTTTTTTTTCTGATAAAAGTGATTGGTCAATCAATGTCTACATGCTAGCTTTTGGGAGTAAGGTGGCATATCACCTTGTATATCTTGTATTTGGTATTCATGCAGAAAAATAGTAAGGTCGATTGGACAAAAATTAAGTGGTTGAGAAAACTTGTGCATTGTCTTATGGAAAATTTTGGTGCCATTACAGTTGTGATTGGTCATTGTCTCTATACACGTTGACAACTGATGACATTGTCCTTCTTGTGGGTTCTTTGGGCTCTCATGTAAAAATGCCAAACAAATATCTGAATTTGATGTTAAGGCTCCATTTGTGTTGGCGTAAAATCTTTTTCAATGTGAAATAGTTTTGATGTAGAAGAGTTTACAAAATATGTACTTTTCAGTTCGTTTTCAGGTGTTTGGTTGAAGTTTAAAGAAAATTGACAATGAAACGAGCTTGAATTAGCTTCCAACCAGTGGTCTCTGTTCTAAACACAGATGAACTCAAGTCTCGTGCATTTCCCTCCCATATACTAACCGAGCACAGTTCATCGGAAATTAACTCACGGAAGATTATAGCGCAAGTCATTTTCAGGCTTCCGGTGGAAAATAACATTTTCTTAAATTTTATGGAACCAAACACTAGAAAAAGGGTAAATATTTTTGGTTTAAAACATTTTTCGTTCAAACTATTTGACCGGAGATAAAATGATGGGATATGGAATCCCTTAGGATATGAGTGTGATATAGAATCCCTTGGGATATTGCCCAGGATATAAATGGATGGAGAAAATCCATATTGTGTTCACCGGGATATAGCTATAGCCATTGAGAAGCACTATTCCCCCCCCCCCCCCCCCCCCCCGGATTCCATATCCCGTAAGGCAATGGGATGAAGAATGGGTAGGGAAATGAAATCCTACCCAATATAAGGCCACCAAACAATGGATTTTGGGTCCCACGTCATTCTATCTCTTGTCTCACCCTCCAAATCCTTCAAAACAAACAAGCCCTAGGTGTAGCTTTTGTCCAACTTGTGGTGGTGTTTCTGTGCATATTTCTATATAGATTTGGGTCCCCACTTCTCTTGGCTGCAGAAATTGTTGCAGTGTGCTTGACCCAATCTATGAAAAATTGTGAAGGGTTTGGCAGTTTCTGAATCAGGGAAGCCCATAATACCTATTATGCCCTCTCTCTCAGATAAATTGGCTTTGCTATAAATTAGAGCAGCTTAAAAGAATTGGGTTGTCACACTAAGCCTCATATATGCTCCGGTTATCATCACCGTTAGATAGCAGAAAGGAGAAATGGCTTTAGAAGCTCTATCAACCACTGAAATCCTGAACTTCCTAACATACGACACTATATTTGCATCCAAATTTGACTTCAATGACTCTTCCGGCTCTACTGTATTGCCGCCGGAAACCAGTCTGAACCCTCCACAATTTGGCGGTGCTTCGGTTATCAGTTCTTCTATGATGCAGCGGTGCCGCCCGGAGGGGCCAGAAGCTGTCAACAAGCGGAGGAATTCGGCGATGCAAGGCCGGAAGAAGAGAAAGCGAAGACAAAACGTTTGCAAGAATAAGGAGGAAGCTGAGACACAAAGGATGACACACATTGTTGTGGAGCGGAATCGCCGGAAACAAATGAATGACCATCTTGCCGTCTTACGCTCGCTCATGCCAGAATCTTACGTCCAAAGGGTTGGTTGTTGATATGTAATTCTACTTGGTTATATGTTATAGGAATATTGCTAAAGTGAATATGAAATTTTGTAAAAATCAGATATCAAGGGGAAACACTTAAAGGCTATGATTACTGACATAATTCCTGTCTAAAATTAGGCACCTAGAGTACCTAATTGATGTTAAGGTTGCTTAATTTTAAGGGGTTTACTCCTAGGCTGTGGTTCAAGTTTAATTTCAATTTTTGAGTTAGTGCATCATAATCAAAGATTCATCTCCAAATTCTTTAAATGCCTCAAAAAAAAAATCTCCAATTCTTTGGGGAAATAGAGAGATTATTCCAAATTAAGTTAGCTGTTTTCACATCCGTTCATATTGGAAATTAATGGCCAGATTCGCTTAAGCTTTTTCTTAACGGTAATAATGCACTTTGACCGGTAAGAAAGCGTCTGCGAATCTGAACCATTGAAAATACTTTTAGACGGTTGAGATGCTGCGTTGCACGGTACAGTGCACTTAGTGTGTTGCAGGGTCCCCGGGTCCCCCAAATTGAGTTAGCTGTATTCACCATCATTCCTATATTCTCTCTTGAACTTACATTGAAATACGCTTAATCGTCTAACTTTGTTGTATGTAGGGTGACCAAGCTTCCATAGTGGGTGCTGCCATTGAATATGTGAAAGAACTTGAGCACTTCTTGCAGTCCCTTGAAGTTCAAAAACTCCTACTACCACAAGGAGGAATGCCACCGCCTGATGCTACCACAACCACCACTGCTGCCACTACCACTGCCACCACCGCGAAATTCTTCTCACCTTCATTTTCGCAATTTATCACGTTCCCTCAGTACACATTGACACAGGTCCCCAACAAGAATTCATCAAAGAACAAGACCGATGTGGCCGACATTGAGGTCACTTTGATTGAGACTCATGCAAACCTAAGAATCCTATCAAGAAAAAGCCTTAGACAAATATCGAAACTGGTCGCCGGTTTTCAGACACTTTACCTCACTGTTCTTCACCTGAATGTGACCTCCTTGGACCCGTTGGTCCTCTACACCATCAATGTTAAGGTATGTAACTAAACATGTAGGAATGTACTACTCTCTCCGTCCCTTTTTTAAGTGTATTACCTGAGAATTCCAATTATTTTTCTCTCACATCAACTTTTACAACTTTTACATTTACTTTTCAAATATAATAATACCCACTCATTTTTTAAAAATGAATCTACTTTTAAGGGCAAAATAGGAAATGTACCCACTAACTTTTCAAAACACATTTATTAAGGGATATTCCAAAATGGAAATGTACACACTATAAAAGGGACGGAGGGAGTATTATATTTTCAAGTGCATATATTTCCTTCAATTTTTACATGGATATTTTGTGCAAATCAGTATAAAATAATTGCTGTTTGGTGCAGCAACTTACACAAAAACAATAATGCACCTAAAATAATTCAAACAATAATGCACCAAAATATTTTATTTCTTTATTCGAAGAATGACACAGCTCTCGAGCAAGGACAAACAATGTAGGACGGAGATAACAGTTCTAAACACAGATTAGATTGTTGGAGCATTTCAGACGTGTATTATGTGAGCTCTTCATTAACCCATGAAGATTAATGACAGAAGGATGTTTATTTCTGGAATATAGAGGGATGTTTGTTTCGAACATTTGTGCGGTTTCTTGTTAAGCAACCAACTCTCCCCAAAACTTAAGCGGTTAGAAAATGAGCCCAACAATGTATATCAAGTTATCTAACACCCTCCCTCATGTGCAACTTTGTCTTGCACGTGAATATGCAAATTTTCAGAGAGAGATAAAACTAACACGAATGGAAGAAACAGAATGGAAACAAAGAAACTTGAATCCAAGACCTCTTGCAAATAGAGCTCTAATACCATGTTAACTAATCAACTCTCCCAAAAGCTTAAGATGTTAGGAAATGGGCCAACAATGTATATTAAGCTACTCCTCCGTCCCCTTTTAAGTGTGTTGTTTCATAAATCCAACTTACTATTGAAGAGACATTATCATTATACTTTTCACATCAACTTTTATCTCTACTTTCCAAAATGATCCTCCTTTTTTACTCCTTAACTCTTTACCTATTAATTTTTCAAAATGGCAAAATAATAATTATACAAACTTTTACCCATTAACTTTTCAAAACTAACACTTGTTAAGGAATAGTCCAAAATAGAATACTCGACAATAAAAAAAGGGACGGATATCGAACATTTCTATCTTTGGATATAACTTCATTCACTACAAGATTAGCAAACAAAACTCTTCTTTGGGCTAAATCCTGAAAGTTTCTTGTTGAAGGTGGAAGAAGGATGCCTACTCAAATCAGCAGATGACATAGCAGGTGCAGTACACCACATGCTGGGAATAATTGTGGAGGAATCTTTCCTAGGGTGATCACATTTTTAGCTACCTCAAATACCCTTGCAGTTGCAATGGAATCTCCAAAAGCTCCCCTTGCCAATTTTTTGTTTATTTTTTATTTTTTTAATGCTTTAGGTGTGTTCCTCTGCTTGTAAAGGCATGGACAGCCATTGTTTTTAAGTTTGGGTACAAAATGGGTTTGGGTATTCACAGCTGTTCGTTAGTCCCTCCGTCCCATTTAAATGCTCCTTGCGGGAGATCATGAAACTTTGACCTCAAAAAATAAAGTACCTTAAGAATTAATTTGTAATTTTTTTTGCATCGTTCAAAAGATCTTAGTAAGTAACATTTTCTTTAAAAGTCAAAATGCGCAGATGGGAAAATCCAAGAATTGCGCTAGAACATAATGAAAGCGCAAAAAGCTGCAAATTAAGATGAAATTTAGTTTGGGTAAAATGCACAGATGGGAAAATGCAATTTTTTTCTCGAAAATATCAGCTTATTTTAGTGAGTTTTTGTCATGGTACTTAATATTTTTCTTTAGTACTCCTATTAACAAGATAAATTTAGAAACGTGAAACAATTGGACATTGTTTGAACAAATCATTCTAAAAGAAATAATTGAAAAATAAAAATTGATTTCTCATCTTTAGTGAACTTCTTCAACGTTAGGTAAAAATTATTTATTAATTTTCTAAAATATCTCAGCGAACAATCGAAAAGCAAAAAAAAAAAAAGACTCTTCAAAACTTTGAAGTGCAATATGGATAAATTCGAAAAGAAGCTCATTTTAAGTGTATATTTTCGTCTACAAGATACCTTTTGAACTTTACGAAAGTTACTTATTTTACGAACGTTCAAAAGAAATTCACTAATATTACAAAAGGAAATGCTTTGAACTTTGTAAGTTGGCTATTTTGTATTTTAATCAGAAGAATAAAAATACTTTTACCCTTTTCTTTATTTTTAATCTACTAATTATCTACCAATATGTAGTACAGTAACAAATTAGAGGAAGCCATAGTAATTTACCTAAAGTTATTATTATTATTATTATTTTTAATTCAGGTTCGAGGACATTGTAATCTCTTTATTTGCATTTGTTAACGGAGTTGGATCTCATTTGACGGAAGTGGAGAATCTTGAGAATAGTTTCAAAAGTAATGGAGGTTGGAGTAATTTTTCAAACTAGAGGGGAAGTTAGTATATTTTTAAAAAACTTCAGAGGCAGTCAGTGTAATTTACCCAATAATTTAATTTTTCAGCAAAATTCTCAAGAATCTCAAGGAGATCTTCAGAGGTACTTTGGCATTGAGGATAAGATTAAATTATACACATACAGACACATGTATGGCATGCGTTGTAAACAGTGCATGTATCATGTTCAGCCTTTTGTCATTTTGCATATCCCCTCTTCTACCTTTGGGAATTTGGCCATCTTCTGTTTTGGGTTTTGCGTTTTGAGTGAAGAGAAAAATAAGAGTAATGATTGAAAATATGAGATAATGATTAGAGAGAGAAATGATTAGAAATAATTAGGAATAATGATCGGAGGAAAATATGTGTAATAAGATTTAAATTTGGGTCTCATGACCCGAACCAAACAAAGGTGAATAAGGGTCTTGATAAACAACTTTTGCCTTTTGCTATTTTTGTTGCGCAAGTGTTACAAGGAATATTTCAGTTTCTCGGGTATACACGGAATGAGATACTATGGTGCGGAGCTGTATTACAGGGTTGTAGTGTGATATTCGAGCCGTTGATTGTACAATCAATGGTACTGATTTCATCTCGGCACTTGCATGATCCGAGCCTTCCATTGCAGAGATGAAATCCAAGCCGACCATTGATTATTGCGATCAACGGCTTGGATGCCGCACTATAAGATCCCCGGAACACCATCTTCTTTTCTTTTGTTTTTTTTTTTACTTATCGAGGGTGTCCAAAATATTTTGGGGGAATAACAGGACAGTGGTTGTCGGGAAAAACAATTGCAAAGTAATGGTATACTTTTCTGGAATCATCAACTAATGAGAAGGAAAATAATATTTACACATACATGGTATGATAATATTACTCGGACAAACTTGCCCTTCGCTTCAAAATTTATAGAGAAATACCCCTCCTCTCCAATGTTCATCACACCCTTTTCTCCAATCCAAAATCAACGTAGATCCCCCCGTTTCTCTCTTTTTTCTCGCGATCGATCTCTCTCTCTCTCTCTCTCTCTCTCTCTCTCTCTATTGAGAGCACATTAAAAGCAAAATTTGGTTATGATTGTTCATACTTCAGAAGATTAGGACATGTGATCGTGGGTTCAATGGACACTGCCCATGATAAGCTAGTATTTGATTGGTCTATTTTCAACATATGTATTATTCTTCAAATTGGTATTAGATTCTCAAAATTGGAACTTGTTTGTTCGGCGGTTGGGCCGATTTGGCTTTACGCAAGGGGATTTAGAGTCCTAATACTAAAAGTAAAAGTCCTAGAGCTTGATTCCCCTCTGAAAAATCCCAGTCATCCTCATTCTCGTGCAATATTATTCTCTAAGAGTGTAAGTTAATTCACTCAAGGTGCAACATTGTTTCATTTAAAGACCAAATAGTTATTTTTTCCAAAATAAAAACTTGGGTTTAGACATCACCCATGCAACCCAGTCATCCTCATTCGGTGCAAAGTTTTTCTCAAATGGTGCCAAAATAATTCACCCAAGGTGCAACGTTATTTCATTTAAGGAGTAATGACTATTTTTTTCAAAATAAAAAGTTGAATTTAGACATCACACCGACAACTCAGTCTTCCTCATTCGGGTGCAACGTAAATCTCAAAAGGTGTCAAAATAATTCACTCAAGGTGCAATGTTGTTTCATTTAAGGAGCAATGGTTATGTTATCAAAAATAAAAAGTAGATTTTAGACATTGCACCGACAGCTCAGTCTTCCTCATTCGAGTGCAATGTTATTCTCGAAAGGTGTCAAAATAATTCACTCAAGGTGCAATGTTGTTTCATTTAAGGAGCAATGGCTATTTTTTCAAAAATAAAAAGTTGAATTTAGACATCTCATCAACAACTCAGTCTTCCTCAGTCGGGTGCAATGTTATTCTCAAAAGGTGCCAAAATAATTCACTCAAGGTGCAATGTTGTTTCATTTAAGGAGCAACGGTTTTTTTTTAAATAAAAAGTTGAATTTAGACATCACACCGACAACTCAGTCTTCCTTATTCGGATGCAATGTTATTCTCAAAAGGTGGCACTATAATTCACTCAAGGTGCAATGTTGTTTCACTGAAGGAGCAATTGTTATTTTTTCTGAAATAGAAAGTTGGATTTAGATATCACGCGCGCTAGCAACTCAGACTCCTATTCGGGTGCAATGTTATTCTCAAAGGGTGCCAAAATAATTCACTCAAGGTGCAATGTTGTTTCATTTAAGGTGCAATGTTGTTTCATTTATGAAGCAATGGTATTTTCCAAAAATAAAAAGTTGAATTATCCTGAAATGGTGCCAAAATAATTCACTCAAGGTGTAATATTATTTCATTTAAAGAGCAATGCTATTTTTTCAAAACTAAAAAGGTAGATTTAGACATCACAATTCTTAATCTTTCTCATTTGTTGGGATATCTCTCCTTTAATTGCTTTTTTTTAATCTCAAATTTATTGCACCACCCCACACCAAACCAACCCCCTCCCTGTCTCTCTCAAATTAAGTAGAGGAGTTCCACTATACATACATAAAGACAGAGAGAGTGTAGAGCATTTTGAGGCTACCCATTTTTCTTTAGTTAAATATATATATACATGAAAAAACAATTCAAATCTTAGTTTCAAAAATTGGAAGAATCGAGGTAAGATTTTTTGGTAAGTCTTTTGGTGCCGATTGAAAAGAAGCGAGAAGTCTTTTTCCTGTGTGTATGTGTTTGATTTTGAAGGGAGGAGAGTTAGATCAAAAGAAATGGAGGAAGAGAGAGAGAATTGCTTCCTCTCTCTGAGATTTGGACTGGTCTTTTGGTAAGTCCCTTTCCTTTCGCTTTTAATGGAAACGAATGGGTACACGGTGAAAATGGACAAGATATATAGGTTTTTCACCCTTGAGGGGTAATTCCGTCCATCTCCATAGTGGTGCCGTTTATGTGGAATTATTTTTTTCCTTTACATGCCCAGAGTGATTCCCAATAAGTCTGTCATTTAGGTGGAAATAGTTGCCCCTTTCTCCACTGTCCAGTCATTCACCCAAATATTTTGCCTCTACTAATCCCTTGAACACATGCAGTTTCTCGTCCCACATGTACAAGCTGTATATATATATGCTTATTTTTATATTGGGTACAATTTTTTTTTTCGAACCAAAAAAACATATGTTATTAGACTAATTTAATTTATTATTACAAGAATACTACTGAAAAAAGGTTTCAAAACTTCCTTCTCTCTCTACAATCGACTTTCTCTGACCTCTCTAAAACGTCCCCAAACTTCTAAGGGTTTCTGATTGGGGGGGCGGCGACGCCGCCGCCTGCCGACCCCCCTCCCCTCCCTTTTCTTTCCTCTTTCCGTTCAAATAAGCCTCACCAAGTAGGTATTTACCGTTTCCTACTGTCGGCCATCCCGCCGTCGGCCATGCAAGTCTGATCTGACCTCTGTGGTCGTTTAGGGATTCCGATATCATTCATACAACAGCATATTCTCCGGCCCGTACCTCTTCCGTGTCTGGGTGCTCTGATTGGTGGGCTTCCATTCTACCACAATCAACAATAGGTCCTCCGACCCGTACCACTGCCGGCTTTTCTTTTGTATGCATGCATCGGGTTTTAGTATCCTCTGTTGGTTTCAGCTTGGGGAGGCCAATGGCCTACCCCTGCTAGTTTTATTAAGGGTTGCAATCTGGGTTTGCTATGGTTTTTCAAAATTTTGGAGGCATGCATTGGGTTTTTCCGCTTTATTCCGTTTTCTGCAGGTTTGAGCACTGAGCAGTGGATGAGAGTAAGGTTACTATTGTGTTTGTTCGAATAGCGGATGGGAGTAAGGTTAATGCTGCGTTGGATGGCCGGATTTATGTACCCTATTTGTGTTGCGTTGGTCGGTCTTTTGGTTGGTGGTGCGGCAGTCATCGTTGTTGGTTGTGCTTGGTTTGTTATTGTTTTTAGTCATTGTTGTTGTGTTTCTATGTGCTTAGCTTGTTTGTTCATTGTGTTTTGTTGTGTAGTTAGATGTAATGGCTTTGCAGGTCTCCCTGCGTTGTGACCGGTTACATCATTTAGATCTACTGTATCGGCATTGCGCAGTGATTAATAAAATTCTCTCTATTCTAAAAAAAAAAAAAATTATTATTGGGTCCAAATTTAATTTGCAAGTGATACACCGCAATTACAACAACAAAAACAAAAACAAAAATTTGAAGTTATTCACCACAAAAGCGGACTTGTGTTTCAGTGTTTAGGGATGCCATGGTGTCCATGTTTTGCTATTGGCACTTCTTATATTTAGGTACATAGTATAGGATCGCGATTATCGTATAATCACACAACTACATCGTATTACTGGAACTCCAGCCACTTCTGTGTGTAATTATTAATTTTTTTTTGCCATTCGATATCCATCACTTGGGGGTTAGCGGGGGAGTCAGTGAGTCAGTCCAGAGGAGATCTAGAAGCTATCCATGGCTCTAAATTCCAAACACCTCTACCGAGGCTCGAACCCTGTTCTCCCTTGTGTGTAGTTATTTAGTTAGTTTCCCACAACTTCTGTATGCAGTCATTTCTAGTTATGTTGTTGTGGAAGTTATAAGGCAATGTATCTGATAAGGGTGTGCGAAATTCGATTAATTCGGAGATCCGCAAATGCAGTTGCTGATTTGTTAGCAATATCTGAATTGTGAGGCTCTGGCATTGAACTTAGGCCGATAAGATAACTCATGACGATGCCATGGACTATTAAGCAAGGGCAGGATTTAGGATGCCCAAAGGTAAGTAGATAACTATAAATATTTTCTTGGAACATTCTTACAGAACTTCCATTGTAATCAAACGCATGGAGGAAAATAAATATTCTATATTCACTTTCTTTTTGTTCAATTCACTTTTTCTCATTCTTAGTTTTCATCATAAATTTCTTTCTAAACAAACAGGCCCTAAAAGACTTGCAGGGGCCCATTTCAAAGACATTTTCCAAATTAACTCGGAAAACTAGTATAATATAGGCAATATTTGAAGTTGCGTAGGGACCCGAGCATCCCCCATCGTGTCAGCCACTTTTCGTGATATATTGTTGTTTCATATACATCTTATCAACTGCCCTATAGCTCTACGGATACCCATGGAGGGTACAAATATAATACCGACGGACAGGGACGGAGCTAGGAACTTGGGGTAGTAGGTCAATACTTAGAAACACACTTTATCTCACTCGTATTTGTTAATTTAATACCATAATACTCAATACTACTAGGAAATGATTAGTGGTTGATAGCCCTTTGGGAAGCGTTAATACGCAAATATTTCTCTATATTCATGAAATACGCATAGAGGTTTACAAATGTGTATTGGTAATCAGAAAATGCAATTGCAAATTTTAACTTTTTTAGCATTCAATGGGTATTAAACACACGTATTGACTGGTAGTTAGAAAAATTCTAGTGTCACGAGGAAGGCAAACTTATAGTAATTTTAGTGAGGTTGCTTCATATTTGGGGCAATTTCATTAAAATTGTGGGTTCAAACTTCAAACTCCTAAAATACACTAAAACTATGCTAGAATTAATAGGTTAATGTGAAAGTGAGTGTGACCCTACTACTGGGGGTGTTTGGGAGCCCCAATTTTAGCTTATCATTTTCAAATTTTTGGCTTTTTAGTTTTTTGGATTATGGTCAGAATGTGTTTTGAATTTGGGAGGAGTGTTTGAGAGAAATGTACAGAATGCATTTTGCAACAGGAGTAGTGTTTGAGAGATATGTACATAATACGTTTTGTGGGTTTTTTTGTTAATGAAAATGAGAAAAGTGGAAAATGAGAAGTTAAAAAGCTCATCCACACCTCGTTTTCACTTCTCCTCTCTAAGGTTTAAAATGGAAAAACTCATTTTCTTAGAATTCATTTTGGCCCAAGTCTCCCAAACATCCAAAACCCAAAAATGTGAAAATGAAAAGGAGCTCCCAAACACGGCCCATATGTGGCTCCGTCCATTCCGACGGGACGTGTGGGCCAGGAACTTAACCAGTAGGTTGCTGATCTTCTAATGAAGAGTAAGCACAAATACCACCATCATGTAGACAACTAAGTAGGTTGCTGATCTTCTAGTTTCAATCAACCAATATTAATATAGCCAGAAAATACTTCATAATTGTTTGAATTCCGGATGCCGAAGGATATTATACTCAAAATAATTAAGCTCCATTCTTGAAAATATTGTTTGAACTTTCCAATTCCTAAAAATACTTCCCAATTGGTCATGTAAACTTGAAGTATTCATAATAAAAAAATTTATAAAAAAAAACCCTAAAATGACGCGGGGGCCTTGGCCCTCTATACTCCGTTCATTTCCCAAGAATGTTATGCGCGCGAGAAAGTTAATCCTGAGAAAAGTGAAAGAAAATGAAGTAAAGGAAAGAAAAATTTACTTTCCTGTGAGTGTTCAGTTAATAAAGAATTTTTTTAGGAAAAAGTAATTGGCGGGAGCAAACTTTCCCACGATACATAATCCTTTTTGCAGCATGCATGTTAAGGGAAAGTGAGTCCTAGTGTGAAAAATATTTTTGTGGGTTTCATTATTTTCCCGGCAACTGAACACCTCAATAATTGTGGGAAAATTGATTTTCTCATCCTTTCACATATTTTCCTAACAACTGAACAAGGCCTGATTCTGTCTTTTGTGTGGGCCACTTCAGGCCTGATCCGAGCTGTCGATATTGTGAACTTATGATTTGTATCGATTAATCGGATTTGCCGACAAGGAGGGCGTGTCGTGAGTTTGAGGGAAAGCATCATATGGGGTACGTTAGTCGTTATACATGGGATGGGATGCATGCATGTGCAAATTATTTTTGTGGTCTGTAATAGAAAAGCTGCAAAGGTTAATTGAGGATCGATGCGTTTCCCAATTTGCGCTGATTTCCCAGCTCCCAATTTTGTTTCTTTGCGTGGGATTAGTCTGTACCCTTATTGAGGATTGTGTCTTCTTGTGGAACCAGATTTGGACATTTTAGGACCCCCTACCCTACATAAGTCTAGACTCCAGAGAGAGAGGCCATATGTGAATTGTGATGCAAACTTACCAGACACTCGAAAGAGTTTAGAACCTATGGGTAGCTAGAGTGGTAATATGAAAGAGGTATAAACTCAAAAATTCTTAGTTCGAAATTTGACAGCTTCTTGGGGCTAGCAAGAGCTTCTCTTGTGAATTTTTAGTCTCGTTGTAGATGATCTGCCTTTGATTAGACCGGAAAAAGAGATTTAGTCAAAATAAGTGTCAGTTAACTCGGACACTCCTGACCGCCAAAAAAAAAGTGAGGATAAATCATTTTGGGAGCATGCGGCTTAAACATGTGGCTACATATGGCGGATTCAGGAATTCCTTACACAGCTAAAGTGGTAACATGAAAGAAGTGTAAAATCAGAAGTCCCGAGTTCGAAACTTTCACAGTTTCTTGGGTCAACAAGAGTTTCTCTTGTGAATTTTCTAGTCTTGTTGTAAATGGTCCGTCTTTGACCGGACCGAAAAAAAAAAATTTAGTCCAAAAAAGAGTTAGGATATAGCATTTTGGGAGCATGCATATATATGTGGGATCACAGCTTCAAAATATGGCTACATACATTCATATATGCACGACCGGATATGCATTCTACACACCAAATTTTCACTGCACAAATAGGAATTGGATCCTCATCTTGGGTTTGAAGGGGATGAATCATAATCATGAGCCAAGAAAATGAGACGGGGAGTATTGCTTTGAATATCAAAGCAATACACATTGAGTCAAAATGTTAGGTAACCCCATACTAATGTAAGGTCATACTTCGGAAGGAAAAGAACTCATAATTATCTAAATTCATACTGCAAGAGAAGAAATAGAACAAGTGATTACAACATATTAGATTGCGAACCACAAATTCATCTAAAAACTTAAGCTCGTAGAGAGAGTGGCAATTTTATTTTTTATATTCTCAACATGTCCCGTCACGTGTAGCCAGACTCTCCTCCATAAGTGGGTTAAAAACGTGTAATTTTATCATTAGGTTAGCGGTGAGGTTTGAACACATCATCTATCGGCTATCACGTATTGCCTGTTTTGATACCATATTAGATTGTCAATCACCGACTCATTTAAAAACTTAAGCTGTTGGAGAGAGGGGCAATGTGTTGCGGCTCCAAAAATGTCTTGGTTTGGTTTTCATTTCATTCGGCTGGTCTCAGTTTTCATTATATTTGGCTGCTTCCATTATGTTTGTGTTTGCTTTTGTCAGTTGGTTTAAGAAGTTGTTAGGGCCAAGCCCGTAGTGCGCTGGTCCTCTGCCATTGCATTTTGAAACGACTTTTATGTCAAATCTGATCTTCGAAATATAGGGCCGCTGGCGATTGAATGAGGTATATTCTTAAGCCCATAAGCCCAACACAAAGTGGGTTGGGTGCTCACTTTCCCATGACAGAGAGGTGGGCTCCGTTCGGTTGGGTTTTTCACAATGCCCCGCTCGAAGAACGGAGCTCAAAAACGAAGCTAAAAAACGATTCACTCTAAGTTTGCCAATGATAAGAGGAAAGATTTTATTTTTTTAATTTAATTTAATTTAATTTTTTTTAACTTGGAAAAGGGTGGGAAGGGACGATCAGCGTAGCAACCCCTAATCCTATGGATGTGACCAATGGGGTTCCCGACTTGCTGGAAATGTCCGTTTAAGCCATAGCTACTGTACGAACATGAGGCGACTAGTTAGCCAAAGGTCCTCTACGCAAATTCACACAAAGTCAAAGTCCCAACAATAACATGGGAGGGATTCGAACCTGGGAAGTCCGAGGAAAGGAAATCTTATGGTTAACATTACACTAATAAACCCGAAGGAAATTGGCCGAGTGGCATGATTCAGAAACCAAAGGATTTGTCAAATGCCAAGAGGTTGCAAGGTCAAATGTTCATAAGTTTTGGATCACTGGTAGGGACGGATCAGGAAGATAGTCCAGAAGGTACACCTTATTAATCATAATTGTGAAATTTTTTCCTACTAAATTAAGACATTAATTATTAACTATAAAATCCATAATGTATGTACATTTTATAAAAGAATCCACAACTGAACACACAATCTTAAACTAAATGTTTAGAGTATATTTTACATAGACATTGATAAAGCTTTTAGAATGATCGAGATAGTTTTATTGATGACCACTGGAGTGTTTGGTCATTAACTTTAGAGCATTGAGATTAGTTGAGATGTGCGTAAACTAACACAGGTGCCCAATTATCCGGAAAAAACAAACATTATATTAGTAAATTTTGCTATGTGAAATTGGCCAAAAAATTCTTCACTGAATTTTTCAACGTCCATCCATCAGAGCTTTGAATTTTAACTTTAGAGCATTGAGATTAGTTGGAGTGCGCATAAACTAACACATATGCCCAATTATTCGAAAAAACAAACATTAGAGTAGTAGTAAACTTAAGCAATGTGGGATTGGCAAAAAATTCTTCAATGAATTTTTTAACGTCCATCCATGCATCAGAACTCTGAATTTTAACTTTAGAGCATTGAGATTAGTTGAAGTGCGTGTAAATTAA
>JAXBDA010004464.1:0-28857 GCA_036023075.1 Gaultheria prostrata | reverse complement strand
TTAGAAAAAAAAATGCATATATATTGGGAAGGAAATGGAGAGAAAAAAGTAAATTTATTAAATGTAAAAAAATTGGCATTAAGTGTATTAAATTAGTGACATTAAAGTGAATTAAGAAGGGTATTTTTGTCCTTTTCCCACAAATGCTAACGCCGTCAGCTTGAAAGTAACGGCATGGGGTACTTTTTATTGTTTTAGAAAAGCAGGGGAGGTCAGTGTTATTTCAAAAACCTCAGGGGAGGTTAGTGAAATTTGCCCTTTTACTTACTTTCTATTAAAATATTACTGTAATATTTATTGTGTGTGTGTGTGTGAGAGAGAGAGAAAAAACATTAAAAAAATGTAAGAGGAGTGAATAGTGCCTCACAAATGATTAGTGAAATTTGCCCTTTTACTTACTTTCTATTAAAATATTACTGTAATATTTATTGTGTGTGTGTGTGAGAGAGAGAGAGAGCACATTAAAAAAATGTAAGAGGAGTGAATAGTGACTCAACAAATGAGGCATTATTTGAGGAGACACTATTCATGGATGCTTTTTAGGGATCTGCTATGAGTGGTTTTGGGAGTTTGGCTTGGTAAAATAGGGTAGAGAGGGCATTTAGAGAGGCTATATGGGATGCCCTTATAAAAGGTATTAATCGAACTATTTTAAGAAGGAGGTTAGGAGTTTAATTCATCAAACATTTTTCCATTCTAGATTTTTGCAGTATTATTAGCATGTGAGTTTTTTTTGGTTAAATTCCATTGAGATCCCATAATCTATACCTCTTTTCCACGGAGACCCCCTAACGTTTAAAAGCGTCCAGACAAACCCCCTCATCTATAACCGTTATCCATTGTGACCCCTTCTGTTACATTACCGTTAGTAGAGGGGAGATTTCCAAAAAAATTAGACGAAAATGCCCTTCTAGCCATTTCTCTCTTTCCCTCTCTTTGAAAAAAATTTCTAAGTCCAAAACACAACAATGCAACGACAACAACAACAACAATAACAGAACCCATCTAATCCCCAATCATTGGGGGTATGGGCGGGGATGATTGGAGACAGACCTAACCTTTGGCAATATGCACAAAATGGCTGCTCTCAGAGTACCACTGAAACAATGGCCCCTAAACCTCCAAGAACCGAGAAGCTACAGAGACGTTTTGCTGCAGAGCCATACCCTCAAATCAAAGCCGAAAGACATCAGGGAGGGCAGGCCTAAAGACCAAATTAATTTTTGTGCTCATTACCATGCTTCCTTCATTCATGGTTCAGAGCATCTCATTAATGAGCACATGACACAACAATGCAACTCAAAAAATATTTATTGTAACAAAAATTGAAAAAGAAAAGTTTTGAAATTTTGTTTTAAAAATATTTTTCGAAAACAGAAATTTCTCAAAAAAAAAAAAATCCAAAAAGTACTTTTTTAAATCTATTTTCGGAAAAAGTTCTTCAAAAAAACAGTTTTCAAAACTTCCTTTTTTTATGAAAAATTTTCAATTTGTTTTTATCTTTTTTCACAATTTTATTTTTTCCAAAAAACTATTATGAAAAATAATTTTTGAAAAACTACCTTCAAAATTTTTTTCTTTTGGAAAATATTTTGTTATAAAACTATTTTTTTAAATCTGTTCTTTTTTTTCATATACAAAACTTTCCTTCATATAAATGCTTCTTCAAAAAATATCATTTTTTCATATTATAAAAAACTGGTTTCCAAAAATATTTTTGAAAATTTTTGTTTTCGAGAACCCTTTTTAAAGGAAAGTTTTTTTTTTCAAAACTTTCTTTCTCAAGACGTTTTTTTTAATACCTTTTTCAACTTCTCTAAAAAAAATGTTTTCAAAAAATGTTTTTCAAAAAGTAGTTTTATTTTCTTAAATAAAAGAGAGGGGTGACTGAGGATGATTTTCATAGATGAGGGGGTGAGTGTGGGTGATTTTTAAGGGGTATAATAGTCATTTCCGTCATTCCATTAACGGAGTAAGGGCTTTTTTGCATTTCTCATAGATGTGGGGTATGTCTGGATGCTTTTAAAAGTTAGGAGGTCTCCGTAGAAAATAGGCATAGATGAGGGGGTCTCCATGGAATTTAACCTTTTTTTTTCCTCAAAGAATAACCTACTATATGGGATTGGGCAAGAGAGGATAACAGAACGAAAAGCTGTCATGGGCGATCAAATTCTTCTTACAAGTATGATTGTCAATGTTTATTCATAAGTCTTTAACCTCAATCAAAGACAAAACGTATACACAACTCAGCTACCGTAGAAGAATTTCATACAATAACTTGTTACATTGAATTTCTGATGCTGAAATTGTGATTACATAACTATTCATATGAAAGTGCTTGGTGCTTGTTACGTAAAACAGCCTCGTCTCCAATAGCAGGTGCATGTTACATAAAGATGTCCTGGACGCAAGGACGGAGCCAGGATTTTACTTTTGTGGTGGCGAAAATATGTACTTAAAAAATAAAAAGGCAAACTGCATTATGAGGATAGCAGATTAAAAAAATCTAGTGGTGGCGAGTCAATCTAATACAGGGATAAAAAGTTTATTTTCTATATAATAATTATATTTTTTGAAAACCTTGTGGTGGCAGCCGCCACCACTTGTCCACCTCTGATTCCATCCTTGCTCGGACGTACAAGGGGAGTAGAGTTCTGGACTTGCATGGACAACCACTTGAGGACTGTGCCTTTATGACAAAGACGGGGGAGCTGCTGTTAAAATTGTAACTGCAATAACAGGAGACAATGAGACAAGCTCACTACCCCGGCGCATGCTCCCTTCACATGTCGACCTTTCGCTGACGACCTAGAGCGAAGCATAATGCTTTGTCCGGCACCACTGCTCTTGGTCAAGGTATGCACACTCCCATTATAGATCGAGAGGGAGGGGAACAACCTTGACCTGGCGGTTCCCATCTCCAGTAGTCCGAAGACCCTTGATCCGAGGAAGAAGGCTGCACTTCATAAAAGGAGAATAGTGTGAGAATCCACACGCCAGCAAAAGAACTTCCCAGAGTGAACTGGAAAGAAAGGTCTGTTTGGTTTTGGAATTCTCGGACATGAAGGAAGCCAACAGTATGAGTGAAATACTTAGCAAGTTTGTTTGGTGAGTAGGTTGGTTGAACACCCCACCAATAAACCCTATTTATAGTACTGGAGGTGATTGGGCTGCACACAAGAAATAAAGTGTTGCATTCACCCAAATAAATGCATTTAGGAAACTTGTCATCATAAGCCGTGCCGATGACTAGTCATTGGGGACCACGTGTGTAATAATCCAAAAATTTATTAAATAAATTTGGATTATTTAAATTATTGATGAAAACATTTTAATTTCCTAAAGTTACACTTAGAACCCTAATCATCTAAATTCTTTGTGCATTAAACCCTAACCATATCTCACTACATATACATATATATACACATAGGTACACTATATATATGCATACTATATATATACTCGCTCTACACCCCTCCACCAACTCTCATCCCACCACCCATCAACCCCTCACCCTTTTCCACACTCCACCAACACCCTACCCGTGCAAAATCAGACTCCCTCACCCTTTCCCTGCCATCAACCACCTCCATCGTCTCTCCCTTGTCACCCCATGCCACCCCACATGTCAAATACCACCTCTACACTCCAATCTCACTCATATACTCCTCCACATTTTATATATCCCCCAATTCGTCTCTTATGCTCCCCTACTGCAAACACCGTCACACACACTCAAAAATTTACACGGGAGAGAGAGAGAGAGAGAGAGAGAGAGAGAGAGAGAGAGAGAGAGTGTGTTAAGGTCTAAAAATGAAAAATGAAAGTTTGGGAGGAGAGAGAATATCATTAGGTTTTTAGGTTTTGCTATACACTTCACTACACACAAATTCAACTCACATATACTCTACCACACCCTTAAGCATCACAAATTCATCCTTCATTCCTCTCAAGTCTGAGCCAAGCTCCACCATTTTGGTAATCTTTTATGTCAGTCCGTTTTCGCCAGAACTTCTATTTGAGCTCATTTCTTCGGACCTAAGGTAGGAACCTCTCACTTCACTCTCCCTAAGTATATTTTAGTCCCTAGTTATTGTTTTCAATGTTTGGAAATGAAAGAAATTGAAATCATGCATCAAAACGTGTTCCAAACATGCATACGTTGTTTTCGAAACAAATTGGTACCAGTGCCACCCGTACAGGTACCACGGGTATAATTCAATATATTGACTTGATCAATACCGGTACCATTGTGACTAGTACTGGTACCACATACAAAAATCAGTATTCTTACTTGATCAGTGCCTGTACTAACTTACTTGAATTTACCTTTTAGAGATTTATAATGTATAAAATATGTCTATACTTATTAAAATCAACAAAATCACTTACAATAACAAGATTTTATAAATAACCTTACACCACGGCATTTTACCAAATTACCCTCAACCATGTCACAATTTCTAAATACCATTGTGCTTAGTCTTTTACCAAGATGCCCTATACTTAGTAAAGTTACTAGAACGCCCCTAGGTTTACTGAACGACTACTTTATCACTATACTTTAATAAAATTACAACATCGACCCTATATGTTTATAAACTACATTTTTTACCTTCATAGTTTATTTAACTACACTTAAACTCTTTTTCTTTAGAATACCTACTCCCTCCGTCCCTTTTTAAGTGTATTGCCTGAGAATTCCAACTTATTTTCTCTCACATCAACTTTTACAACATTTACATCTACTTTCCACTACTTACCATTATCCATATAATAATACTCACTAACTTTTCAAAAGGAATCTATTTTTAAGGGCAAAATAGGAAATGTACCCACTAACTTTTCAAAACACACACTTATTAAGAGACAGCCCAAAATGGAAAGTTAAACACTATAAAAGGGACGGAGGGAGTATTACTTATGAATTATGGAATTTCGTGTAAACAACCAGTCAGAGTAATAAGAACCGATATAAGTAGATTATGTATATGTGTGTGCCCTTAAAATATCGTTATCGCTTTGCCCTGCTTGTTATGAAATTGTTGGAATGTTCGAATGGGCAATTAGGTTCCTGGGTTGGTATTTGTACATAGAAGTCACCTAGACATTTAAGTTAATGGAAAATTTGAAATAAGGATAGTGGATGGTGTTCGAGGAATTTTGATAAAGGATGGTGTTTGATAAGATCTTCGGAGGCCGCCCCGCAGAGGCTCAAAGTTATAAATGGTGCACAGCCGACTGATTTTGGAAAAAAGATGTTATGATTGATGGATTATCAAAGATTCAGAAACCATAAGATATAGCATTGCGTGATTACTCCGTATGAATTTTTTGAGATATAAGGGTGGTTTGTACTATAGCATCGGGTCACAAACTATTATGCTCCCGAGGTTACAGCCAGTTCCTTGTGGGCCTCGAGATATGGTCAGAACCAAAGAAATTCATCCTTGTGAGGCGATTGATGAATCTTACTAAGTAGATAACCTAGGTCATTCATCTGGGCTCCCAGCCAGGGCAAGAAAGGGGGAGTTGAATCACAAGTGGCCATACACTTTGTGGTTAAATTGGTGGATGTTCTCGAGGTTGAGCACTTACATGAAAAATGTAAGTTAGAGGCTAGATAATGAAATCATTTACTTGTTCTTCATTTTTGTACTTCATTTTGATTATACATGAACTGTGGTTAATTTTAATGTAAGGGTTAGTGGGTAAGAGTTAGTTATTGAGTGATCTATCGCTCATGGTGCTATTGGCCATGACATATCACGCCAAACGATCTAGGTGAAGGCGAGGAGACATACTTCCAGATGGAAGAACAAGCCGAAGATCAAGTGCCAGGAGAAGGCTGAGACTTGAACATGAACCTTTAGAAGAACCCTTTTATCTTATTATTTTGTGGGACAAATGTAATCTAATTTCCGAAACTTATTAATCTGTTTATCTGTAACCAACTACGATAACTAATCTGTTAGTATAATATTTTCATTCCGCTACTTAATCAATGAAACTCTTTTTGAATAATAAATTTTTTTAAATGAAATGATTTAAATAATACTTTCAAAAATTGGGGTCCAACGTGGATGATTACGTCCAATCTTAGATAAGTCTGGTGGATTCAGCAAAAATTAAGTTAAATAATATTTCCAAAAATCGGGGCGTTACATAGTGGGTGATTACGTCCAATCTTAGATAAGTCTGGTGCATTCAGCAAAATTTAGGTTGTTTAGACAATGTCATCATAAGTTGTGCCGACTTGATATTACGTCTTCACTAATTAGACCAAAAGGAATCCTTCTCGTTGACAATCGAACATCATTACACCCAGCAGCACTCCTGTTGGATGGCAGCTTGTGGTCTAATACCAATGGTATGATATTCCCAGAGTCTACGAGATTCTGATGGTAATAAATGTAGCACAGCATAAATGTAATTCAGCACCTTTCAAAACTTTGGGATGTACTAATTGAATGGGGATTCTAGCTTCCACAGTGATAAGGGCATTAAAAGGGCCCTCACGAGAGTCCAGATCCAACTACCAAGACGTTCCCCTTAATGATGCCCTTAGGTTATGTTGTATCCTAAAACCAAAAGAAAAACATGCAAATATATTTCCTGCCTCGCATCCAAAGAATCACCTGTCATCCAACTTCTTTGCATCCCATTTGGAGTAACAATACGGAACATATAAAAATGACGACAATGAAGTGTCTCTAAAATATCCACAAATACATGCCGCCATAAATTGCCGAAACGAGGTCATCTACAAAACAGAGGCTCAGTTACAATTACACATCCCATCATTATGGGGCTGGAAACAACCAAAAAATGCTCCACCCCACCCTGGCCCCTTAACCTCGAATGTCCATTTTAAGCAAAATCATGAAGAGGCTCCTCAATTGCTAAAACAAATTCTTTCTTCCAAGATTCCAAAAATAGTTATTAGTCTTCCTTCCACTTGTTAACATACCGGAGGAAAGCAACAGCGGGATTGTACTTCTTAGGGGGGGCACGAACTCGAGTTGACCTCCGGAGAACAGCCTCATCTATCGCAATCTTGTGAGCTTCCTTTGATCTCTTTTGCAGTTCCGAGCTGTAAAAGTCAATTTGAGTGAGAAAATTATATAGATTCAAAACTTTGCTTTTGCTTCAAGGTTGCCATTGACCGTTGCAATCATTCACTACTCTCATAACCATAAATATGCTTTATCGAAAATAAACTATCAACACAAAAAAGTTTACTCAGATTTTGGTTATAGATCATGCAAAGTAGCCTGGGTAGAAAAAGCAACGGCTGTCCACTTATCCAGCAACCCTATTTAGTAGAGACCTACGTCAAATTAATAAACTCTATGTTCAGAAATTTTAGACTTAGCTTATAAATGGAGAACCAACAACCTTTCAATACTCAAATGCAAGATTCACCAACAGAGAGTAAACACAAGTATATTAGAGCCAACTATGTAGTGCTCTTCCTAGAAGAGAAGACGACATACTAATGTCCTACCTTTCCACACCCCCATATTTTCCCGAAAATAATATGCTAATATCCGGTAGGGAAAGGAATGGGTAGCTACCCATTAGTTTAATGCCGTACCAGCCACAAATTATCGGAAAAGAACAAGGAAAATCGCTTTGATCTCTTGTTGCGGAGAAATAAGTGGCTTGTGAGGAATGGAAAACTACATAGTCTATTCGACATAGAAGTTCTCATATAGCATTTCTGTTGTTTCTATCACTAGAATCATGAAAATGGTACTCGTTCAAGTCTTCAGAAGAAGCATGCAAATGAAATTAACTGAGCAGACAGGATTTTGACAATGTACACTTTGAAAAATAGTCAAACAAATAATAGGCCTCCTAAATGATCATTTAGAGCAATTTTCCCTTGAAGTGGATAAAATGTAGCGGTGTTTCTGAGTCCCCCAAACCTAATTCCTTCAACTTAACATAGCCCGCCAGAAACACCACATCAACTTGTCTTAATAGGCATTGATTTCCCTCTACATTGATTTCCCTTGAGCCAACCATCTATCAACTTACCTGACTCCAGCGAGCCAACGACCATTCCTGGACCTCGCTGGATCTTCTCCAGCCTCCTACCTAGTTCTGCGGGCAGTTGCGGCCCACCTTTTGTCAGTACCGGGTTCTCTTTTTGGTTGTTTTTTAACTAGAACAACACCCTTCTCCCTTCCCCCTTCCCCAATCACTAAAGACCGTTGCCGGAGCTGGTTCAGCCACCAGCGAGCCTCATTTGAGCAGTAAGAGCCTCTGGCACCCACCGGTACTTCAATAGCAACCAACAGGCCTTGCCAAAGCCTTTGACCCTGTGTTGACTAGTCCAGTCACTGATACAGTTCTAAAGGCTATTTTCCAATTCTGATTAATCAGTTTTTGGCCTATTTGATTAGGTTTTGGGTTGATTTTTTTTTTCTTTGCAACACCAAGTTACTCTATGCAATGTTTTGGAAACAGGGCCAGTAAGTAAACCAGAGAAGGGGCCGGAGGGACGGGTCACGATTCAACCAAAATCGAACCGCGACGTCATACTTACATATCAAAAATATTCATAGTATAAAATTAACTAAAATTTAAACTTAAAAGCCTGTATCTATGGAAAAATGTTCACGTCTCATTATTTGAAGTGAAAGAGGAGCTTCTCTTCACAAAAAAAAAGAGAAGCTATTCAAGAAAATGCACTATGCACTTTTCTTCAATCTCACATCGGTGGGGAGCTAGGAGGTAACACTAGTATCTACAAATGCTTAACAAAGCTCCTCCCATGCATTCCAGGCAGTGTTGACTGTACCAATGGTCCCATGAACAGTTTGTACACGTTTGTAAGCTCCAGCTCAAAAGCGGGAGTAAATGGTAATAAAGCCTGCTGATTAGTTCAAATTTTCAAGCCCAGCGGTTCGTACGACCTGCATCCAGTTCACACGGTCCGGCGGTTTAACCGTTCTATTTTTAATGTTTTTTAAAATAGAAGCCGGTTTTCAAAAATTACTGGTTGTCCAGTTCATCTGGAGCAGAGCTTGGACTGGTTGACGGTTCAACCAGTTCTTCAATCTCTGACAACCATTGTTTGGGGCTTAGTAGCAAGGAGCTCCTTTAGAAGCACGATTCTGTGCTCCCAACTAAGGAGCTTGAAGCGAGCCCTTTCCCATTGAGATGGAAGCTTGCTTCTTGCGAAGATGGGAGCTTTTGTACGATGGTGGTATAGAAAAACAATAATTTATTACTTGGTCTTATAAATTGGTCTTCGGTTAGCTCATATATATATATATATCCAAGTCATGACATCCTGATAGACCCCATCACTCTCCGGACACGTGTACGACACTCAAATATGAAGTGTCCTAAAATTTCTCAACGTTTTTGGTATGGACACTCCGGGGACACTATAAAATGCTCCGAACACTCTCGGGACACTTCCAAAATGCATCCAGATTGTTCAAAACAAAATAGTTAAGACTCTTGTTAAATCTTAGAAAAGTCTTTCTTCTTTGTATGACTAAGTTAATTTATTGGTTATATACGACAGGTGATGAAACGCATTTTGTTGAAATACATTTGTTAATGATGTGATGATAAACAAGATTGAAGGTGTATGTGGTGTTACATATTTATAACGAGAGCCTTTTTTATTCATGTAATTGAATCATATAAATATTAGTGTCCTTGTTGGTCTTCGGTTACATAGTGTCTGATATAAATTCATTGGCCAACACAAAATGTCAAGTCGAATTATACTGTTGGGAATGTTTTTATCTATCATTCCTGCAAAAAGCAACAAATTTTACACTAGGAACCCCGTATTAATTTAAGATCTAGCTGAAACAACTCCCAAATATGATGGAGATCATGATACATTTGAAATGTAAGAGGCTATCCAGGTAGTTGAAATCTAGAATAAACTTGGTCGTCAAATTGGGACTTGAGATGGAAAGGATCAAAGAATGATAGTTAAGTAGGATAAAAGTGTATGAACAACAACAGGTAAATGTGATTGAAGTTGAGGGTTGGTTGGCTATGTTACACGGACACGGGTGCGGGAATCGGATACGGGTGTGGATCTAAGGATCGGACACTTGAAACCTGAAAATTGAGGATTCGTGGATATGGATCCAAATTTGGACACGGGTGCGGGGATACGCCACATAATATCTTTTAAATATTTTTTAAAAATATTTTAAAAATATTTCTAAGATTTATTATTATTTTCTGAATTAAATATATACATTAATAAATATTTATGCATTAAAAGTACATCCATTCTTTTACTTTTGGATAATAATAAAAGCCCAAAAAGAGTTATTTGAATCAACTTTAACTCAAATACACAAACCCATTACTAAAGATGGTTGCCAAAGCCCACTTAAAACCTTCAAGTGTTTGGTCCATTAGATACCAGTAACAATTAGACATTGCAAGCCCACTTTGCAGCCCAAATAGAATGAAACAGGCCCGGAAGCCCAAAAGAGCAAAATAAAACCTAGATACTCTTATAACAGATCGAGCAGCAGCCATGGTTCTTCTTCGAGCTCCTGCTTCGTCGGTCAGTACCTCTCTCTCTCTCTCTCTTTCTCTCTCTCTCTCTCTCTCTCTTCGTCACCTTCTTCGCCTCTTCTTGTTCTTCTTCTTCGATTCCCACCAGAGCTTGACGTGTCCGATTATTTTCTGCCGCACCGGGTGCATATCCCGCACCCGTATCGTGTCGTATCGACACGGGTACGTCGCCCAGAAATGAGGATCCGTGTATCACAGTTGGTTGGTAGTTGTAAAGAAAAGGGTAAGTAATGGCTGGTCTGGTCACTGTGTACCTCAATTGATGTTAGGTGCTAGTTGAATTTGAATACAATAGCATTAGAGCTAATTGCTTTGTTTTAGCATTAGAGCTAATTGCTTTGTTTTCTTTCTCTGACCATCTTCTATTTTCCTTTGATTTCAGAGCCTTATTTGCAATTTTGTTGCCATCAAGGCACCCTACTCCAGTGTCCATGCATTTTGGTCGCTTGACATTCAATGATATTCTGCTGGACTTGCTATTTACTCAAATCCATGATGGGACACATACAACTAAAATTACATAAAGACTTTACAGCCTCTATGCCATATGTGACTCAATAGCAAATAGAATACTTTCGAAAAAGAGTTCGTCAAACTCTACACCTAAACTACACTAGTAGAATTCTAGGACCAAAATAGATAGAATAAAAAACTGAGCTTAAAGAGATCTGATGATTTGATTTAGTAATTTTGAATTACTAGAAACCTACCAACAAAATATGAAACTAAACTAGTAGGATTCTAGGACCAAAATAGATAGAATAAAAAACTGAAAGTAAAGAGATCTGATGATTTGATTTAGTAATTTAGAATTACTAGAAACCGACCAACAAAATATGAAACTACCAACAGTAGAAGCAGCAAAAAAATTCACTCAATATAAGCAGGCAGTCCATTTAAGTTTTCTCCCCATCTTCAAATTTCTCACTCATGTTGATGCAACCAAATAAAAAAGATGTTGGATCAGGAGAAACTTCCCAAAGGGGATGTGAGCTCACAATATTCTAACGTCAAAATTATAAAACTACTAAATGAAAAACCTAGGGCTAGGATAAAGGGCAACAAATAGCTTGGTACAAATGTATATCAGTAGGGTAGGTAAAATAAAGCAAAGCAAGCGAAACAAGACTTTGAATCAAATAAAATGACTGCATCAGATGACTTGTGGAACTCGTTAGAATGCTTAAGGTGGGCAGAGCAGTGTATATCCTTTTGCCAACAACCTCACTCAGGGTTAATCAAGAGTCATGGAGAAACATAGAAGAGGACAATGAACCACTTAGCGAACTTTTGTGACGTTGACACTAGAATGAGGGATGCGAACAAAAACGATTCTCCAAGAGGTAGCTGAGCGGACTTAGTGGAGAATCGTTTTTGGAGCCATAACCTCAAAGTTAGCAGGTTGAGTTCTAATAAACAGTAGCACCCTTTGTAGACTTACACTGATTTCCAAAAAGGAAGAATAATATTAAAGTGTGCAACCCCAAAATAATAGGACTAGAAGGGCCAACAAGCTTGACTAACAGCTACCAAGAGTGAAGCTATTCTCCAAAACCTTATAAGAAGATTCATCATGCAAATATGAGGGACGGGCACTGAAAAACATCAAATCCCTTAAAAACTCCCCTGTCCAAGAATCATAGCCTTGAGTAGATGATATTTACACCGGTACATGAACAATATGCATAGATACATACTTGAATACAAGCGTACATGTAAATGTGTCTCCGTTTGAGTCTGTGAGTATGTGTATGTGGCGAAAAAGATACAGCAACTGCAGGGGGGCACTTGGCCAATAATAGTGAATCAGACGGGAACTAAATTCAAAAGTAGATAGGAGGGAAATGGACAATCAATAATCCATCAAACAATAGAAAGACTTTGTGCCAAGACATTCAAACTCAACTAAAATGGTAATCAGGAGGAAAGCTTGAGAACACTCTAAAGGAAATTCGAAAGTAGCTTGAGAACAAGTTCTAGACAAACTCACCATATTCTACTATAGTATTTATCCAGCTGTTTCTTGAGAGCCCTCTCTCTCTCACCTTTTTGGTTCAGTGAGCCCATAAAGGCATCAAGCTGTCAAGAGAGGGAGGCTAGAATCACCAAAAGAACAACAAACTAACAGATAAAGGAAATTTTGAATGCATGCAGGATGAATACCTCTTCCTTGGTACTGTAATAGCCCCACTGTACAGAGTCTGAACTCTCAATGAAGATCCTCCCATCCCGTTTAAAAAACCAATACCTGCTATAATACCTGTCTTTACCCATGGGATTGGTTCGAATGAATCTTTTCTCCATCTCCCTTTCAAGATACTCTCTCTGTAGTGTACACCGTGTCAACACAAACGACTAGAAAATACGCTCTCACAAAAGTTTGTTAAAGAGTTTGTTTAGGTTGTGTTTGACTCCTGAATTTGTGGAGGAAGAAATATGGAAAAAGAACTTGAAGTAGAGGCCATTGTTTCCTCTCTTTTTCTTTTTTGGCAGGTTAGTATAAAGGAACAAATGGACAGATATTCTAAAAAAACCCAATGTTTGTCACTAAAACCTATTAAGTAATAGTTTTATTTTCTTTCCTTCAGTATATCTGGGACCAAAGGTAGCTTTCATGAACGTACATGAGAGAGAGAGAGAGAGGCGTACCCTACATTCTTTACTTCTTTCCATTGCTTTCTTTCCATCATCCCCAGTTATTTTTTGAGCTCCCTTCTTAGCCGAACCTTTTTTAATTTCCACTGCAGCTTTAGCATCAACCTTCTGTTTCTTTCCATCCCTTTTCATTGGGGTGTCTACTTGTCTCCTGTTTTGTAGGAAAGTCAGGAAAGGTTGAATATTCAATGCAACTCATAGGGCCATACTCTTTGAAAAAACTAACTTGATAATGTTCTCCGATGCATGTTTCCCCGGAGACGAGACAGCATCCTTATTCCATTTATCTGCCCCGTATCCATTCTGCCTGCTGTAATTTGCATGCACCATTGTGTTTGAGCTGCTTCCTACGGACTCTCCACTTCGTCCTTCAATAATTTCCTTGGCATGAGACTCTGTCTTCAGAAGTTCTTTATCTTGTCTCCTCTTTCTCCCTTCCTCCAATGCTTCCTCTCTTCTTGTAGATGCAAGAACCTGCTGCTCTTCGACATATTCATCCAACTTCTTCCTAATAAGATCCGTATTAAGGGCTTGGGCAACCAATGCTCGCAAAATTCCTACTTTTGCATGAATGTCAAGAAGGCCATAATGACCCCGCCTAATTGTTGTAATATGATTGGATACTTCAGCATCATCAACCATTTCTAAGAAATCACACAAATACTCTGTCCAAGTGACTAATGTAATCTGCAAGTTTAAAGAGCAAAACACGAAATCAGAAGATCCGATAACTGGGAAGAAAGACACGCAGTGCCACAAGATCAGGTAATAGGAGATGGATCATATCTATTTCAAGTTAATGTATGCAAATATCTTGTTTCATTAGTTCAACCTTTGGCTTTCGTTTTTTCTTCTCTATAGCCAGGGTATAGTCGCCGTTATCCTTTATAAGCGAGCGAAGAATAGCCATATGAGATTCCACAATGAGGATCAAATTGCTGTCTTTGTGGCAGAGAGCATTTTCAAAATCATCAAGGGAAAATGGCCACAAATGCAATAGCCTACTAAAAGAAGAAAAAAAATCCCACGTCATCAAAAGATCCCCAACACACTCCATGGGAACATTGAAGTCCCTGGACGGAGAAGGGCGTTCAGTGAAAACTGGATCATTTGGAGCGGGTTCAACCAGAAGATCGTCAATTGGATATTTAACGGGCTCTGCAGATTCCAAGATAAAGAAGAAAATAAGTTACAACATCCAACAATCAGTTTTCAAACATTTTCTCCAGCAGAAAAGCCCGGACATGGAAGAGTAGTTTTTCTCTTACCAGTCTACCCAGGATAAAAGAAATAAACAGAAAAAGCATTACCTTTAACACAATTTCTCTCTGGGACTAAGGATTCTAATTTTTCCTTGCCCAATTTCTTCCGTTTAAATTTCCTGAGCACTTCTCCTCCCTGAATTTTACAAACATAGAAACCATAAAATTACATACTTTCAACAAAACAAAGCTTCAAGAACGTCTATCATTACCCCGTTGTTTTGTCCATCTTCCTCTTTTACACTTCTTTTCCTAATAATGACAACACGTCCATCCTGTAAAGAAACTTTGCTTCTTAACTCTTCAGGAGGATCAGTGGATATTCCATGCTTCCTGGCCAAGTTATCATGTAGCACCCAAGGTACACTGCGATAAGTAGATTCTCTGATGAAAGACTTCAGAACATCTCTACTAAAAGGAAGCTTCTTCCGTACCAAATCTTCTGCATTCACTACTGCATTTCCAGTTATTTTCTTGTCTTTGTCAAGCCACATTACCTCGTACTGGGTTCTATCAGCCTCTTCCACAAGAACTTTTACTATTTTGCAAGGATATACACGATTATTTGTTTTTCCATACAACTCAGTGCCCTCTGACAAATTCTCCTGTAACTTCGTGGCAATTTTGTTGACAAGATCCTTTAGCGTGAGCATGCCTGCAGAAATAACCAAAGATATTGTATGGCTTGAATTGGATGTATATGCAACTACAGGGAAAATGGATAGTCAACAATGAAGAAAAAGATAATTAGGAGATTAAAGGCCAATGGCACGGGAAAAAAAAGAAGGTCCAGTTAAGTGTTCATAAAACATGACTCTTTTGTTCCTAACCATCATGTGTAAAGCTCCAGTAACTCATGATCGTCAACTCTTCGACCACCAGTGATCAATAAAATAATCACATGATATGCACAGTAATTACAGAGATAAGCAGTCAACTGTCCTCTTCTTGGTTTTCCAGCACTTTCACTTGCAACTTATAATTTTTTAGTTTCCAATGGATTCACACCAAAGTGCTTCAAACTGATCATAAGATTAGCAAATATCAGACATGTAATTGAGTTCCCAAGTTTGCAAATGCATAATACGCATCCTTTTACAAAATTGAAAACAAGAAAATAACTGATGAATATTGAAACTTATGAATATGAGAATCTTGTGCTGAGTACCCGGCTTAAATCGTAAATGATGCATATTGTATCAGAAGAGTTTCCAAGAGAAGAGTTAGAGGAGTTTGAACATGGATTTGAAGATTTTTCCATCTTTGGAGGTGACTATGAAGACCTTCCCGTTTATGATGGGTGTTCAAAGGAGGACATTGATGGTAACAATGAAGAAGAAGGATTCGAGGACATTGGTGGTAATCATGAAGAGCAAGAAATGCCTAGTCTTTCAATCCATGAGCGTTGTATGCTTTGGGAAGATAGCGTGCAAGTCTTAGACAAAAGTTATGACATAAGGGTTGACGATCGTGATTTCGAGGTTGAAGATGACACACATCTTCAATATGAGGATGGGAATGATTTTGAAGCCCCACTATTCGATCAAGTTTTGGTTGAACCAAAGGATGCGGATTGCTATGAGATGTTGCCTCTCGAGTTGCAAGATGTTCAAGTTTATGTGGCATTTGTGTCAGAAACAACTTTTGTTCCTAGACCTTCGCCTATGGAAGTACCAAAAGAGGGCAACAACTATTTTGAGCAACTTGAAGATCCTTTGGGGATGGTGTTCACTCGAGAAAGTCTTGGGCATGATCTTGGGCACGACGTGAAGTTCAAATTCCTCTATGCTAGGGTTGATGATTCTTATGAGGTTGTGGAATCAAAGGTAGCCTCATATGTTGACTAAGTGTTGATCCGTAAGAGGTATGGCAAATGGGTGATCTCTTGCCACATAAGCATGGATGCAGTGAATGTCCACAAACGGAAGCTTGAAGATGGGTTATTTCAAGAGGGTGACATGCTTAAAAGAATTTTAAAATCAGCTCACAAAACCGAATCTCAAGTTCATACAACCAAAGACTGTTCCATGACTTCATTAGTAGACCTTTAGGGTAACCACGCCTTTACCTATATACATTATCTGCTATTGAAATTAGACTAGTTTCCATTTTGCTTTGTAAGGTGGTCATGGTCTGAACGTGAACTTGATGTTATTCTTGTGGTATGTCAAGCTGCTCAAGCATTGACTTCGTTCTCAATTGATATGTGGCATGCAGTATAGGCCATGGCCATGAACTTGATGTTATTCTTGTGGTAAGGACTCACTTGTCTGGAAAATAAAAGAAGAGAAGGCTACAAATAATCTGACATGTTGATCATTTCGTGTCACTCTTTGGTGTAAACTGGAAGATTTCATTGAGATAAAACTAGAGGGAGAAACTCCCAAATGGGATACAAAGATTTAACACTCTTGATAATATATTCTTAAAATGATAAAAACTGCCCTAAAATGATAGACTCTCACTCCTATTTATAGACTCAAGACCCTACTAACCCTAAAGACATTAAAATGACAATAGTACCCTTCATTTGTACTGTATCAGGGCTCCCCCTCTAAAGAAAACAACTTGGCCTCAAGTTGGACAACAAGACACAAAAATAACTAAATTAAGAAAGTATGCAGATTCGGATTAGGCTTGTCCGTCATCACACATTCAAGTTGTTCCCACTTCCCAGCAAACTAAATGGTTCCATGCTGTTTTTATTGGAACGTCGCTTGTGCCTACTCTATTATCTGCCCCTCTAGGATACCGATGAGGTGATGCAAGACACTGAAACTATTTTACAGAACCAGAATTCACAAAACACCAATAAATAAGTGCCGCGTATCGATTTCAAATGGAAACAAATGTCTAACGCATCCTCCTGACATTACAGTGACTACAAAAGTAACTTGTGGAAACATCATTTGCCTACACCATGCCTTCTTAAGATGGCCTATAGGAAACATCTCCCACTTTACATCAAAGAAATAGTTTCCCCAGACAGAATCTTTGTTTCGTGAATGACTTGATGTAGCTAGAGGTACCATATCCTTACGCTACTCTCTATAACTCAACGCAACTATTAGACTTTGTAGATATACCTGCAGTTCTGATGCATTGAGTTAACATCATATGTGTTTGTCAAAGTAGATCGACAACAACATCCTCAGAAAGCAAATTTTCCTCTTACCCAGATTTAGTAACTGTTAAATTCAAAATTTTATACATATAATTGAAATGCAGTTGTGAGCAGAAAATAAAAGAGTGAACAGAAGGCAAACGATGAAAAACACGTAACAATAAAAATGGAAAAACAGTGCAAGAGCAATTTTCACTTTGAAACAAGTGAAAGATAGGGAAATAAGCTCACGGAGAGAGAGAGAGAGAGAGAGGCCTGCATAGAAGAATCTGCAGAAGTAACAAGGCATCAGGGCAATGAATCCTTACTAAATTGAACATCACGCAGCACAGGGGCGACTAGTTCTTTGGGGAACTGCTGAATCTTTTCCATTGCCTGTTTTTCTGACGCCAATGCCTCCTCAAAAGTCAAGTTAGTCTTTCCAGTAACCTTGCATGTCCAAACTCTCTGACAATACAGATTTATCCGATTCATGTAGTCACTAGAAATATCGCAAGAAAACCAAGTGTAAGTGACGGCGACACAAAAACGCTTACTAAATGCAAACAAAAACCATGCTCCTCATATAGTGGTAAAACTTAAGCAAAGGAAGAGTAAGGATGGATACCCATAATCCCTAAAAATCTCTTTGGTCAACCGGACCAGAAATACAAGCTCTTGAGGCTTCAGATCCTTGGGCCTTTCGACCAACGGAAAAGGTTTTCTCTTGCATAGAGGCATTTTGGCTGTCAAGCAATCCACCACCTACAACATTCAACGACCTAATTTGATACATTCATCGGATCCATCCGAACTAAACTTTGTTCACACACACACAGAGAGTAAAGAGAAACAAGCGTGTAATGTGGTACGTAATTCTCTGTTTGAAAGGATATGGGGAGCTGATAAGCAATAAAGAAACCCAAGATGAACGTAGGAGTTTCGGTCGGTCAAAAGAAAACCCTAACTGTTATTGCATTGAAGAAAAACAAAGGAATAAACAAAGATGATTCCGCACCTATAAAAACAGATTTAAAGAAACAAAACCAAGCAAGATTTTGTCAATGGACGCTGCTCATTCACACGTTGAATTATCATCAAGAACACAAAAGGGAGAATGAATGAATTACCAATGGAGAAATACCCAATCTGTATCAAGTCTCTGTTCCAGAGTCAAACGCTAACTGGTAGTACCCAACAGAAGAGACAAGATTTCAAGAGCGGAGCGAGAGAGATCTCTCTCTGTCTTCTATGTTCTGACAAGAGAGAGAAATCTTCAATTCATGCGGCCGCCACGCAGCAGCCAGCAATGCAGAGAGAGAAACACTCACCAAGAGAACACCCTTATGTGTGTTTCTTCCTCCCCTTTTCTGCCCTTTTTCAGCTTTTCTTGACGCGTTGGCGGAAAATGAGGTCCACTCTCTCAGGTTCTCTTCCGTTGGCCGTCTGCCGTCTTGGGTAAAATACCACTAACCTCCCTGAGGTTTTCGACAATTCTACAACTTCCCCTTGGTTTTGATAAAATACTAGGCTCTCCCCTTCACTCTACAAAATATTTCATAAATTCTCCCTCCTATGGCAACGGGGCCAGGCGGGGCGGTTTTTACTATATCCCGACCCTGATATGAAAAGTAGCACACGACCCCACCTCGAATCTCAAAAGGGTACTGCGTGGGTACTCCAATTTCCGCCCCGGTCGAGGAACGTAAATTACTTGCTTCATAAAGAATGAGAAAAAAAGTTGTTTAATCTTAAAGCAAAATGGGAGGAAATGATTATATATATATACATATATGTATATATAGGAAGAGGATCTTATAAGAGCTCCCTTACATAGCTTATATAAGAGATTTTTCGTTCGAGATTGAATTTCAACAATCCGAGACGATCCGAACCGTTAGATGTGTTTAAAACATGTTTTTAAGGTCCACTGCGAGGATTCGTAAAAAAAAATACCCGGAAGGGCTTGATCCGAGCATTTTTTGATAAAAATGTACATATACATTTTTTATTGAAAAATGCTCGGATCAAGCCCTTCCGGGTATGTTTTTTTTACGAATCCTCGCGTTGGACCTTAAAAACACATTCTAAACGCATCTAACGCTTCGGATTGTCGAAATTCAATCTCGAACGAAAAATCCCTTACATAAGCTATGTAAGGGAGCCCTTATAAGATCCTCAGAGAGAGGTGTTTGACATTGATTATTGTAGACACCTCAATTTGGCTATGTAAATGTCTAAGCCCTGTCTTGGGTGGGCCCGATGATGAAGCTAGTTACAAAGGTTGCAAGGCAAAGTTCTGGCAGAACTAAGGATAGAATGAGGATGACCCTAGATGTTAGGGAGCCCTTAGGAATCTTCGACGAGATCTGAGAGAAAAGATGACCCCCGGCCGCTGCATTGTTCCCGCCATCATGTGATCATGTCTCACGTGTGCCACGGCCACGTAATCATTTACCCACGTGGGTGACAGCCGTGAGTGGAACATTCTAGAACTTTCCTTAAATAGCGGTCGCGTCTTTATTCCTGCAACCGTATTATCGTTCCCACTATCACGTCTTTGTTTTGCATTCTAGAGGTTTTGCAGATTCGATTTCGTTTCTTTTTTGTCATATTCTGATGCGACTATTAGATGATTTGGTAGTATATCAGGTACAAATTATTAGGTTCAACGTATTTATACATATTTTGAACAATATCTTCCCAAATATCTTGATTTTAATATCTTCTTTGGTACTAGGGAGATTCAATTTTATCACAGAATATCCTCTACAATGTAAGATATATTTTGAACAATGTCTTCCCAAATATCTTGATTTTATTATCTTATTTGTTTTGATTCGAGCTTATCAAGATGACAGAGAGTAAGTACAAACTCCAAATCCTATTGATAGCGACCAATTATCTGATTTGGAAGCCATATATGGAGGAATGTTGTACTACAATGATCCATTTGGCCCTTTAGAACTTAAAAACGTCAAACCAACACAAACAAAGGAGAAGGATTGGAAGAAGCTCAATCAAAAGACGATTGACTTGATCAACCAATGCGTAGGACATGAGGTGCTTCACCTCATAGCCAAAGAGAATGAGGCCTAACTCCATAGACAAAAATAGAGGCAATGTATCAGTCGAAGACATCGTAGAACAAGTCGTTACTATTGAGAAATTGGTCAAATTGAAACTTCAGAGTTGTAACTCCATTGTTGGACATACCAATGAGTTTCAGATCTTGGTGAACCAACCGGTGAGCGTCGACTGAAGTTCGACAATGAGACATAGGGTCTGCCTACTCAGTTAATTGTAAATGACTATAAGACTTCAGTGGTTTCTCTCAGCAATTTCGTGCCGGATGGGATTGACCATAGGTATGGTCGAGGATGTCCTATTTAACTAGGCGGCGCAAAAGAAGGAGATGGGAACATTCAACTATGAATGCATGTAAGCCTTGCTAACATAGGGAGGGTTAGGACATGCAGAAAAACCAAAGAGTTCTAACTGTAGACAATCGATATCTAGAGGATGAAAGTTTACTTTATTTTATTAAGACCATGAGGGGCATATCAAGCGGAATTGCCCCAAGTACAAAGGAGAGAATGAAAATGACTATACTTCTGAAGGAGCTAGTGTTTCAGACTTCGAGAATGAGGACCATGCATTGCTGGTTAGTGCAACTGACACGAGCATTGTGAATTCAGACTGAGTGTTAAACTCAGGTTACCCAATTCACATGTGCACACATAGGAGAAGTTTTGTCATTTATGAGGCATACGACAAGGGAATTGTTAGGATGACCAACGACTTAGCTAGCACAATAGTTGGCAAATGAACGGTTTGGGTTTTTATGTTAGGCGGAAGGAGAGTGAACCTGACAGATGTCCGGCATGCTCTAGGATTGAGAGAGAATGTGATTTCTCTAGAGATGTTGGATTTCAGGGTTGCAGATTCTTGCCGAGTGGTAGATTTCTAAACGTCCCCAAGGAGATTGTCCTAGGTTGGAGGGGAAAAAGTTCAATTATGACAATTGTACAGGCTGGAGGGGAGTGTTGCGACAGGAATTATTGTTGTCAAACACGGGTTCAATAGAATAGATAATAGACAGAGAGGACAGGGAGCAAGGCGATCGCACAGATGCTTATAGAACGGGCGTAGGAGACGTCACAAGGCCCAAGGCGATTCTCTAGAGCGGACAAAGGGTACTGTAAGGACCCGTATTTTTATGCATTTCTCGGAAAATAATATTGGGGTAATGTGGGGAAATGAAAATAGATTAAAGTGGGCCAATGTAGTAGTAGAGTGATAAGCCCCAAATGCTGTATATATCCAGGCTTATCTCACTTGTTAAGATCACACACACGTGCACTTTGTGCCTTAAAACAATTCATTTTGCGTGAGTTGTGTTTTTGATGAGTTTCAGAAAATCGGAGCTAAAAGGCGTGTCCAAAGCTCCAACTAATTCCCGGTTATATCCGAAAGTACCCAAGGTCCCTCAACGCCATGGAGGACAATCAACGAAGCTTAGAAGTCGATTCAATGAGTTTTGGAAGGTGCAAGGAAGACCCAGAACAAAGGAACAAGAAATCTAGAGCTATGAACCTTGAGGAAATTCGACACACTGATAGGAAAAGGCTCATTTCTCTCAAGATACAAAAGCCATGAAGATGAGGTCAATTGGATTTGAAAGTAGACTCATAGAGCTTTCCAACAGTTCAAGAATCACCGCATTCCGAGGTCGGACGAAGCCGGGGCGTGCCCGCGAAGTTGGTTCAAAAATCTGCCTGAAGCAAATCTTGGTCGACCCAACCTTAAATCTGGGTCGACCCAATCATTTTAATGGGGAGACAGAAGGATCTGGGTCGACCTAGATTTTGTAGTGGGTCGACCCAAAACTGCTTCGGCCAGATTTCTGAGTTACTTTTCAGACTTTCCTTTTATGACATGTTTCACCTTTTTGGCACCTTTTTGGGATATTTTGTGAGAGGGAGAGTGACTTGTATATATCTCCACTCACTCTTTCTTTCTCCTCTCTCCTTCATTAGCTTTAGTTTACTACAAGTCTTTTTTTTCTCTTCTCTGTCCTCCATTGTTGGGGAGGGTTTGGAGCTTGTTTTTCCTTAAGAACTCTTGTAAGTTTACCTTGTATTTCATTTTCTCGTTTATTAATAGTTCTTGTAATTGTTGTATCTACTTATAAATCTAGTTTATTTATATTTTCACCGGTTAAATCTTATCTCTCATCTTTTAGTCTTTTCCTTAGAAATCTCACTTAATTAGTTGTTGTTTGTTATTTTCCTAAGGTTTAAGGTTGTAGGCAAGGTTTAGATCTCCATATAAAATCAGGTTTTAGGATCATTTGTCATGTTAAGATCGGATTAGCTTTGGTTGTGGTTTGTTGAAATCCTCTAGACTTAGCCTCGCCTTTAATTAATTTTCCGAGTCATTCTCGAAGTCGAGAGAATTTCACCCCAAATCCCAAATCAAAGTTTGGCGCTTCAAGGCTAAAAACCATCACGCGCAAGACAAGTTTCACGCTCGGTACGTTCGGTCCCTGTGGATTCGACCTGGTGCTTCCGGTTACTATGCTACCACCGACTTAATCCTACGCTTTGGGCACGCTACTAAATAACAAAGTAAGAAGCAAAGCATAAAGCATTGCATTTGGGTGTCTTTAAAGTGTATTTGATATATAAGGGTTCTAAGTATAAGTGGGGTGTGTGTATACACATATGTGGGGCAATTTTTCCAACAAATTACCCATCTCTCTCTCTCTCCTCTTTGGCCGGCAGCCATACCCCCCCACCATGTTTCTCTAATAAAATTCTCATTTTCCTCCATTAAATCCACCCCTCTCACTCCCCAAACTCAAGATTCAACCTTAGATCCGTTAACTACGCGTGATTTGGAGTCTAGGTCTTCGTGATTTCGCTTGGAGCTTGCACATTTCGGTTGGGGTGTATCAAAACCTAGGGTTTTCCATCTCCTACACATTTCAAGCTCAATCCTTGTGGTAGGGGATAAATTTCTACTCCCTCTAGTTGTATTTTGCTGATTTGTTACACATATTCTTGTATTGGCTAAAAAATCCTACTAATTTTGGTAAACTCCATTAAAATGGATTTTCTTCCCATTTTGATCTTGATCTATAAATTTGGTTGTTGAAATGTGTAATTGGTAGTTGATTTCTCATCCCTCCATGTTTATTTGTTGCCTAGAATCTCAAATTTGTGCCTAAACCATCACATTTGCACTTTAGTTGAAATTCCACACCTTAGGGGTGAAAATCTGCAGACTTTTGAGTGCCCAGAATCTACCCCAACCGCCCGGGCGGGATTGGGGGCCGCTTGGGTGGGATTTCTAGCAAGCACATGTTTTTTCGATTTCGTCCTGGTTCGTTCCTTGATGCCCGTTTGACCCCCGATCGCTCATATCTTCGCATAGTCGACTCTTGACATCATGGTATGTAAAGACTCATAATTTTAAATATTTTCCTGAAAATAAAGTTGGGGAATTGTGAGGAAAGGTTTAAAATGTTAGTTTTGGTGTTGTGGGGGTGTTCGGAGTGTGTTGGAGTTGTATCCGATGTGTTTGGGGGTTGGATTGGTAGATGGAAGAAAATCTCAAATTTTTCCCAGTTAGTTCCGGAACTGCCTGAGCAGTGGCTTGACAAAGCTGTCCCAAACTTCTAGATCCGGAACTACTTTTTCTTGGTTCCGGAACGGACCAGACTTCTAGGTTCGGAACTGCTTTTTCTTAGTTCCGGAACTACTTGATTAGAGGCTTGGCAAAGCTGTTCTCGTGGACTAGTTCCTGATGAGCCCCTAATATTGTACATATCCGGGCTCATCTAGCTCATTTAGATTACACATGCACGCGCTTTAGCGCCTTTATATGATTGATGTTGTGCAAGGTGCATTTTGTAGGTTTCAGGTACATTCGAGCGAATAAGTGCGTTTTAGAGCACTTTGGGAAGCATCACAAGTACTTGAGGGCCAAGGGCCCCATGGCACCCCATTACCGAGCTTTAAGAGCCAAGAAATGAAGATTTGGCTAAGGCTCAGGGAGTTTAAAAGTCACGAGATCAAGCCGGAAGGCTAAGGCCGTGTCCAAGGCCTACAAAGACTACCGGTGGAATCCGGAAGTACCCAAGTGTCCACGAACCCAAGTGCTACCCTTCCCGAGGCTCGCACAATGTTTGGAATTGTTTTGGAAGAGGTTGGTAGCACACAAGGCCAAAGGGGTGGCCTAGAGATGATGAAGCAAGCAAAAGACCAAGTGTATCGATACAGAGTCCCCCTGGTATCGATACAGATGAAGCCCAGGGAAAATGGAATTTGAGCAGAAAGATTTGTATCGATACAGATCCATTCTGTATTGATACAGAAGCTTGACGTGGGAAAAAAAATAGATCTGTATCGATACAGTCCCTTTCTGTATCGATACAGATGTGATCCGGGCAGCATTAAAGCTACTTTAATACTTTCTATAAGTGAAAAGTTTCCACTTTAAGGGTTACCTTTTGTAATTTTGAGGAGAGAGAATGGCTTCTTGTATAAATATCTCTCCCTCATTAGCTCTCTTCCTCCCTAGTTTAGTTTTTCACTTTAAGGAGAAATCCTCCATAACTTTAAGCTTTCATTTTCCTTCAAGAACACTAGTAAGTTTTTAGTTTCGTTTCATTTTCCGTTTATTAATAGTTCTTGTAATTGTTGGATCTCTATATAAATCTAGTTTGTTTTAGTTTTTATTGGTTAAATCTTGTTCTTACTTTTCTAGCTTTCTCTCTTGAAAACTCATGGTTGTGGTTGTGTTTGGTTAATTTCCTTAGGTTTAAAGTTGTTGTTAGTACTTAGATCATTCTAGAAATCAAGTTTATTTGGACATTAGTCATGTTCTTTATTTCCTTTACAAAAATAGTCAAGTTCTCTAGAATGTTGAGTGAGTAGTTTACGTAGGCTCGGTCATGGGGTGATTAACACCCCGTGACTTCGGTTGATTCGCTCTCCTCGTCATAATGTACACACCGTTTGTTTAGCAAAGAGTTAGGATTAATTTTTACGTACCAAAGACCGGGTTTGTTAACCTCTTTGATCACACGTAGCCAAGGGTTTATCCACTTGGCACGTGTGATGGTTAGGGCGATGTCAACTCGGCCGTTTGCCAAATGAACAGAAAATTCCTAGTCTTTGCTAAACACCTTTTCTAGTTTAAATGAGTTTAAGTATCAAATCTTCCGTTCGGAGACGTTTAACGACATCTCCGAGCCGGTTATCGTAGAGGAGAATGAATCGACCCGAGTCATGGGCGTTGAAATCCCCTAGACTCAGCCTTAGTTTAATTTAGTTTTCAATCAGATTCCAAGTCGTTCTCGAAGTCGAGAGAATTCCACCCAAAATCACAAGTCAAAGTTTGCTGCTTTAAGGCTAAAAACCATCACGCGCAAGACAAATTTCACATTCGGTTCCTTCGGTCTCTAAGGATTCGATCCGGTCTTACCGGTATATTAATAACTCCGACACTAGCCCTACACTTTGGGCGCACTACTAAATAACAAAGTACGGAGCAAAGCAGTTCCGGAACAGCATTTTCTTAGTTTCGGAACTACCTGCATTTTTCTTAAAAAAATTTGTGCTATCCGAACTACTATATAAAGGGGACTTACACCTTTTTCTCACTTCATTTCACGTCTTTGAGCCCTAAAACACCTCTCTCTCACCTCTCTCTTCAAATATCACCCCAACCCATTGATTTCCACCTCAAATCTCTTGAAATCTTCAAGATCCATGCTTCTCAATGTAGACACCCCAATTTTGATACACGTGCATGTTTTGAAATCCCCGATGATGAAAAGAATGCTCGGAAAATACCTCGGAACAGTCCTTCGAATCTAACAAGTCAAAAGGGTCAAGAAAGAAACCAGCTCAACCGTATGGTGCATTCTCCCAAACCCCACGGTGCAAAATCCCATTTTTTAGCCGCTTCCACCGTGCGGTACGACTATGTGTGCCGCACGGCACACCTTCTTCAAGCCGAGAATCCTGGAGCGTGTATCAGTCTCTCTGTTCAGACCTCTGCAACTCCTAAGACTATGGTCATTTCTTGCAAAGCCGAAAGGCTAGTATGGTAGCCCACCATCTTTGTGTGAAGAATCTAGATGGCGTGTAAACCCAGTCGTCGTCTCGTGTCTATATAAACCGAGCAATATCAGTTGATGAAGGACCAAATTTTTTTCCAGCAAAGAGTCTTTCCTCTTCTTTTGAAGCTCTGTTACCACCTCTCTACTTTGTCAAAAATTACTCTTGTTTACCAGTAGCTCAAAAATCATACGAAAACCTTTCTCTACAGACCCAAGATTATAGTTTCCAGTCTCCAATCTAACTGGTTTGAAGGGTTCTTCTCCAATCGAATCATTCCAGAGGTATAAAGCTTATTTTCCGATCCAAAGTCCAAATTTTTGAGTGGTTCTACTGGGTTTGAGGGGAGTTCTATTACTCTTCCTCGAATTCAGAAGGATAATTTTCAACAAAACATGAACCTCTCGGGGGCGTATTATACGACACTATCCATTGTTGTAAAATACCATCCCCAATGGGAGGTACATTACTTATATTATTACATCTCTTTTAGTCTGTTTTTGAACTCAAAACAATGATTTTCATTCCAAGTTTTGACAGAAAATGCAGAATTTTTTAGTAGCTGGTTGTACCGTGCGGTACAAGTAGTTCCACCGTGCGGCACATTCAGTTACACCGCATCGTACAACTGGCCAAAAACCAAATTTCATGCTCTGTTTCTTATGTTCTGAACTTTGTTTCCACTATTTACGTTATTGTCTATTCTTCCTATTATTATCTCATTATTGTTTACCGTTTATATGATCAAAGTTTTGTAATAAAAAGTTTTCCGAAAATCCCACAAATATTTAGTAAAGACCGGGAATTTCCCGAGCGAACAGGGTGCTTTTCAAACAAAACCTTCCCCGTTCGTAACCTGGCTCCCAAATCCAAATCTTTATTTTCCGCGGACCAAAACTCTTTTTCCAACGGCACGAGAGTCATTATTTTTCTAAAACGGTTTCCCAGGTACCAAACATTTTCCAAAGAATTAAATCTCTGGTGGCGACTCTAAAGTTTCTTTTTCCCAAAATCGCCCTTTTCACAACAAACCGTGGCCCCGTCCACACAGAAAGATTAATTTCACTTGTATTTGGGGATTTCTCACTCAAGGAGGTAAGAATACATGTTCTTGGCTTGTCTCTCTCCCCTATCACGTTTTGCTCTCTCTATCTTTGGTTTTGAGTGAAACCACACTCATATTGCTAAATCTTTACTTGATTTGGACCTTTGATCTTGTTTCTAAGTTCATGGAAGCTCATTCTTGGTGTTTGGAGGTCGAGGCTTGGTGGGTGAGCTAGAGTTTGCCTGGTTTCTTGATTAGGAGCTCCATTTGAGGTAGGGAAATTTCTATCTCTACTAAGTGTATTTGAATGTTTGGGTATGGATTTCTCACTTACTTGATCATCTCCTCTTTTGGTGTTGAAGATCCTCTTTGAAAATCCATTTCTCTAGCTACATTGATTCGATTAGAGCTTAATCTGTGATTATTGTTGATCACCTACATAGACTAGTTGTTGTACCATCTCCTGGTAGCTTATTGTGTTGATCTTTGACTCCAGAATCGTTTGATTTGAAGCCTGCATGAACATGAGTTTTTCATTCCGGAAACACTTAGGAACTAATTGAGAATGTGGAACGTATTTCTATACTCGTGGGTGATTGCTAGCTGATTTAGTGGGGACACAACATGTAGAACGAGTCGTGGTAATGTTTTATGTCGAGCAATGAGTATGTGACACTTTTGAAAGACGACGTGAAATGTGGGTTATGCTATGTGATGAGCCCCTAAGATTGTATTTATTTGGGCTCATCTACCTCGTTTTGTTCACACACATGCACGTTTAAGCGCTTGATATGATTGATATTGCGCAAGGTATGCTTTTTGTAGTTTCAGGTGGAAATCACGGAAAATGGCGCATTTGGGACATAATGGGATGTGTCCCAATGATCCAAGGGTCAAGAGCCCCATGGCATTCCACCACTGAGCCTCTAGTGCCGTTGCACGAAGATTTGGCTAAGGCTCGGGAAGTTCGGAGGTCACAAGATCAAGCCGGAAGGCAAGAGGGTGACCAAAACATGAAGGATCAAGCAAAAAGATCAAGGGGTATCGATACCCCACAAGTTTGGTATCGATACCAATGTGGCCCAAGAAATC
>JAXBDA010004463.1:0-28871 GCA_036023075.1 Gaultheria prostrata | reverse complement strand
ATTGGGACGTATTATATATCGATAAAGAGGGTTTTGAATGTACTAAAAGATGGTGTAGGCTTGGGTTGTTTTGAGGAGGCTTTTGGTGGGTTTTGGTGGATGTTTGAAGGGTTTGTCAAGTTCAAGCCTTGTTCCGGTCCTCAAGGTAAACATCATTGGTCCTTTCATCATCAGGAATGCTTGCGCGTATCTCGGGTGCAAAATTGGGGTGTCTACAGGGGTACATCAGAGCGATGGCTCACATCAACTGCCAGGTGACAGTACTCCTCGGGTGTGCTGGGGTGGTCATCCTCTGAACGGTCATCGCCACGATCATCAGCGTCACTGCTTTTGCTGCCTCCAGACTCTCCCTCTCGCAGAGACCACCGTAGCCTACGAACAAAACTCTCGGGGACACTCCCTCCTAGTCTCTCAGCAAAAGAACCGTTATTGCGCAACACTCTGTCAGACGCCTGGACTGAAGGTGGTGCCTGCGATGGACCACCACCTACGTTCTTCATCAACGGCCTTTTGCGCTGGAGTGGAGGAGAAGAGGGAACATCCTGCAAAGAAAGGAAAATTCTTTAATAAACAGTTCAAGCATGCAAAAATCTCAAAACAAGAATACAACGGATACCTGGTCTGTCTCACTAGCAGAAGCTCCGCGGGCACGCGTCGGTCTGTGACGACTGTCAGACTCGCCACCACCTCCAGTACCACGGTTGCCACCGGCACCGCGATTACTGCTAGCCCCACGGCTACCATCTGCTCTACGGCCTCCACGGTCACCTCCAGCTCCACCTCTGGGGTCACGGCCTCTTCCTCTACCAACTCCGCCCCCGCTCCGTTGTTTCCACCGTCACCTCCACCTCCAGTATGGGGCACAATGCCCGGCTCAGCTCTGGGGCTCTCTCGCCTATCATGAGGCGACGAACTAAAGCCTTCAGGTCACACACTAACTAGACCTGAGACGCGGCCCACTCAACAGGGATCTGCAAGAAAGAATGAAAGCATTAGCAGGTAACAGGCATAGATATTCAAATTCGAGAAAGAAATTTAACTATTGCTTCTTCTTTTTTTTTTTATCTTTTCAGGTTACCTCAGTCGCTGTAAGAACTACCGGAGGGGTGACTGCTAGAACGTCTATCACTCCCATACCTCCTTCACGTGTCATCACCTCTATCTATCTCCTCAGAATAGGCAGTGAAGTGGCCTCTGCAGGCGTTGGTACAGCTAAGCAATGCTCCATGTCCAAGGAGTGTGCCAGAGAACTCCTCACGTAGTTGACATAGTCTAAAGATGGATGGAACGTCAGGTTCACATCCAAAATAGTGTAAACCTCCACCTCCTCTACCATATACTCGTGAGTCCTCTGAACACGCGAAGGGAGTGGACCTGGCACTCTGAAAAAGTCTATCCCTAAGGACTGTCATCCACCCTCTCGCCCGGGTACCACTGCCAACCTTATGGAGACTCCAGCAACACTCGTCCCCATGTCATCTCCCTGCTCCGCGGCAAGTAAGGCTGCTGCCACCTACCCCATGCATTCCAGCGAACCTGCAACAAGTTTCAAGTCACGAGAACCATTACAGAAGTCAACAAAGCTGGAAAGGAATCTCAAAAGGATAAAAGTCCTACTGTGGTGCCTGTGCTCTGGTCAAAGAAAAGGCGAAAGGCTCTCAGATTTCCTTTCATACCACCCTTCTTCACGTATTTCTATGTCCACTCCTCGGCACGTGGGAACACTTCTTTGTTCGGGTGGGTGTTCTCTGGAGCCGACACTCTAAACACCTCGTAGGCCCACACCTGCATTATCAAACAAGGTTTATCATAACAGAAATGGAAACAATAAAGTACATGGTATGGAACATGACTATACAGTATGCAAGGCAAAAAGAAAACAAGAAATTTTACCTCCAGGATCCTCCAGTAGCCTCCAAGCTTCGTGCCCTTCCCACGGATGACGACACCCAAGAAAACATACAAGGTGCACAAAGCCGCACCTCCCCAGTCGAACCTCTCTGCCATCTCCAAGTCTGTTAGGGCTGGCAGCCAACCCAGGTGCACGTGGTCCTTCCTCCCCGAAAAAAGGAAGAACAAAAAAGGTACAACAACTAAGCACGGGCCATCTGACAGGCCTCCACAACTGACTCCGGCTCATGGTCCCAGATAGCTGGCAAGTGGTCACACCTCACCCACTGCTCGTCCCCAAGCTCTCTCCCCAGGTAGTGTCGGATCGCTGCACGGTCCAAGTACAAGCTCGAGTCAAAAGGGATCGGATCACCACCGACCCTCAAACCAGTAGTCGCAGCAATGTCCAGCGGTGTGATCATCACTAGCATGTGATCCATCATCATCAACACCAACGTCTGAATGAAAGCAGTGAAACCCGCCACATCAACCAACTTCCTCACACTCTCCAGCAACCTGTGGTAATGATCCAAGCAGCCTGATGGTCCACCGTACCTCATAAAAGCACCATTCACACTGTTTCAGAACATTGCACAAGCTCAGCTAGTAAAGCAATATGGGAAATACAACAAGAAAGGAAATTCAAAGGGAAAAGTGCAAGTAAAGGTACATACCAAAGGTCCCCGGGAGATATGAGTCTCTGGGTCGCGTAGAACCAACTCGTCAGGGTAGAGAGGCTACAGTGGCTCGTACACCGCACACCCTGACAGTGCAAAAAAGTGAACTCAAGGCATGTACCCCTTCGGAGTGAAAGGTGGCCTGTCCCTCAAAGACCACTGCACCGCCTCAACTATAGACACTCTCACTACTTCTCCAACAACTATACCCTCGTTCTGCACCTCCGCGGGGACCTCGCCCACCAAAACCCCAAGGTCCGGGAACTGCTCTACAACCCTAGCTAGAGTCTCGTTAGTCGCAGCCTCCAAGGTGTCTCCTAAAGTAACACCCGGGTCTCTTGAAGAACCCGTGGGCCTAGAAAACAAGATTGGAACAGAAGGTCCCTCGCCATCACTACCACCACCCTCTCCTAAGTCCTCCATAACTACATCCTTCCCCTTTAACTCCCTAGCAACCACCACCGGCTCCCTGGGAGGTCGTCGCCCACCTCTCGTAGGTGTCTCCAAGACGGCACTCCTAATCTCTGGAGGGACCTCGACCTCACCACCCACACCACCTCTAACAACCCGCGGGTCAGCAGGAACATCAATACCTGCTACAGTCATCTCAACATCAGAAATAGGAGTACCCGTACCTGAAACACCCGTGTGTGCAGATGTAGAAATGCTCTGAGCACCAACCTCGCCAACCGAGCAATCAACCTCCACAGCCATGCCACTCTCATCAACTACCATGCTCTCTGGCTCTCGTATATCACCACCACCACCCTCCACGGACTCACCCGTAACCGGACCCTCATGGGTTATCATCCGATCAACCTCTAGTGCGTGCAAAGAGGTTTCTCCACTGTGCTCGGCCGCACGACCTACTTCTTCAGCCGCACGAGCCTCCTCACCACCAAAATCAACCGCGTGGCTCTCGATAGAAGCCGAGGTCTGCTAAACTTGAGTCAATCTCACTCGGTGCTGGTGGAACTGAGCCACCCATGGTTGAACACGTTGCTCCATCTATTCCCTCATGCGCCGGCGACGACGTCCTCTCACTGGAAGATGTCGGTCGGTTTCCATCATCACCAGATTCCGCCATAACCGTCTCGCTGGAAGGCAAACTTCGCTCTCTCAAGGTTGGAAACCGCTCCTAAATTTTGAACAAGGAACGAAAAATGCGGAGTCGCGACGGTTTTGGTTTGGGCTGTGTATCGCCGCCTCAGCCGCGCGGTTCAAGGGGATGACCGGGCTGCTAATGTCTCTCGTTAATCTCGACCGGGCGGCCAACATTGCCTCTTTCTCCTAAGCCGTGCGACCCCCCTTCCTTTTTCAGTCGAGTAAATCACGCGGTCCCCTCCCCGCTTTGGATATTGCACTGTAAGTCCTTCCTCTTTTCCTTTGTTATCATCACAACAAAATCATGGTTTTCTTTACATAAGGCACTAAAACCTATGTTAATTATTTGTTATGTAAGGCCGTCAACGGCATTAAGACTCTATATTTGGTATATGAACTCGACCAATGGTATTAAAATATTTTTCCAAAAAAGTCCTCAAAGGCATTAAAATATTTCGTTTAATCCTCAATGGCATTGATTTTCAAAATATATTTAAAATCATTTCATTAAAATAATTTTGTTATATAAGTCCTCTTATGGCATTAAAATTGAATTTTCACCACACTAAAAATATTTTGTTATATAAGTCCTATTATGGCATTAAATTTTTTAATTTTCTTGGCATTTATTTATTTTTTATATAAGTCCTTGTACGGCATTAAAAATTTGAATTTTTCACATTAAAATTATTTTGTTATATAAGTCCTTGTACGACATTAAAAATTTGAATTTTTCACATTAAAATTATTTTGTTATATAAGTCCTTGTACGGCATTAAAATTTTGATTTTTTCACATTAAAATTATTTGTTATATAAGTCCTCTCGTGGCATTAAAAATCTAAGTTTTGTGTGACATTAACAAAATTGAGTTTTCACATCATGGCATTAATTGAATTATTTTGTTACACAGATTAATTTTTCACAGCGCCCTCAGTGGCAATTTCGGTTTAAAAAAATCCGTCAAGGTATTTATTTAATTTTTGGCCCCGAAGAACTACGTTGGTCTGATCCCTGCAAATGGGGTACGTAGGAAGCTTTAAGCGCGACCACATTTTTCATTATTTGTTTATTGTTTTTCGCACCAGGACGATCAAAATTGGGATGTCTATGTCTTTGACGCGACTTGCATCTCAGAATGATGTCTAAGTCTCATCAAAGAGGGACAACTGTAGACACCCCAATTTTAACCTACGTGCATCCCCCATGATGAAAAGGAATGCGTAAAATACCTCGGAATGATCGAACGAAGTTTTCAGGAACAAAAAATAAAATAAATAAAGCAAACTGGGCCGGGCGGCCAACATTTACTCAACATAGCCAGGCGGCCAAGTAACTCGGTCGGGCGGCTAAGATTGATGTCCCATCAGAAAATTTGGGTTGCAGAGATCTGTTACAGGCGAATATATTCACCGGCGCAGTGAACTCATCGTCACGGTGATCTTTTGCGTGATTCGGTGGCTCATCTCCAACGTCTATACATACCACTCCCCCTCCTCCATTGCCAGACGCTTGAAACCATTGCCAATGACATCCGTACGCCATAACCACCATCTTCGAGCTTTGCCATGAGCCACCTTTGTGTAAAACTTCTACCATTGTCAAAACCACCCTGAACTTCATCCATCACTCTCTCTTACTTCTCAAACGTCCAAGAACCATATCATCCGAAAGTCTTCAATCAAACCCAAAAGTTTTCAAAGTTCGTTTCCATTATTCCAGGGGTATAAATGCAAAAACTTTAGCCGTGTGCTTCATCATGGCGTTCGGGGGGCATTTATCCCATCTCGATCGGGGTGATAGTTGGATTTGGTTATCTTTGTTTTAAACTAAACTACCCTCCTTGGGTCCGTATCGGCCGATATCACCCGTTATCGCATGGTACAACCTTAGCCGGAGGCATATTTTTCACAAAAATCAATTCCCCAATGTTTTTCTAATTCCTGAGTATGATCTGGTGTAAACATAAACGATTTTCAAAGTAACATTTTGCTCCTGGACAAAAACCAATTTTTTTCAAAAGTCAGAGAGCAGTTGGCCGGGTGGCCAAGTTAGTGAGCCGGGCGGCTGTCTTTTTGAGTGCTCTGTTTTGTTCCATTACAGCCTCTGGTCGACTGATGTTCCTTTTATTACACTTTTCATCCTGATTTTCTTTTATCAACATTTAGTCCTCTTGTTTGATTCTAATTCCCTTATGGTTTTATAAATTCATGATTATTTGTTATTTTTATCGTTTATTGGCTTAATTGTTAAAGTTTCATAATAAAATTCAACAATTATTTAGTAAAGACCGGGAATTTCCCGGGCGAGAGGGGTGCTTTTAAATAAAACCTTCCCCGTTCGTAACCTGGCTCCCGAATCCGAAAAACTCTTTTCGCAGAGCAAATCTTTTCCAAATGGCACGAGAGTCATTAATTATTATTTTTTCAATGGTTTCTCGGGTACCAAAAATATTTTCAAAAATTAAATCCCGGGTGGCGACTCGCATTTTCTCTTTTTCAATTTTAAGTCAAAAACTTTTCCAAAACAAAACCAAGCCGCGTGGCGCCGTCCACACCCATGTGTGTATCTACGTTACTACCAAAATCTCCTAAAATCCCCTAAAAATGGAATTGTTATGGGATTTTACTCTCCAACATTTAATTGAGGAGATTTTACCTAGATTTACCCAAGATTGCCTAGTCTCATAGCCTTGAGTATATCCTTGTACACTCGTGTGTATATTTAGCACCCAAAACCAACTTTAGGTGGTGTTTTCCCCCATCAATTTCCCCTCATTAATAAGGAATATATTCCTTATTAATTGTTAACATTCCACCTAAAGATTCTATAGCCCTATAGCCTCAAGGCTATTATTTTCATTACTTAGTCACCAAGTATTAGAAACTAGAACCAAAAACTCCCTAAAACAAAGGTGGTCATGCAAACTCCCACACAACCTTGTGTGACTAACTTTCTAATTGGAAGATACACTTGGATTTCCATCATTAAAAACCCTAGGATTCTACCAAGCAACCTATAGATTTCATGTAAAAAAAATCCCATGTTTGGAGGATTCTTCTCATTCATGAGAAGAATGTTTGCTCATTAAATCACCCACATGGGGTCTCCCATGGCCGACCAAACAAGGAGGGAGGAGAGCCCAATGCCATTCTTCACACCAAATCCACTCCACCACCTCTGTAGAAGAAGTTGCGTTCTAGTAGTTTTTCTTAACTTGTTCTTGAGTTCTTCAAGTTCTTCTTGAAACTCAACCTCCACCACCTTTAGCCACCACCCTCGACCACCCTCCGATCCAAAAAGTAGAAAGAAAGTTAGTCGGTTCGAGTTCGTAGAAGGCTTCACCAACCGGAATCCAACCTAAGCTTATTCGGCCCCTACTAGTTTCGGTCTAAGGTAGATTATTTTTACCCTAATCTTAATCTAGTTTTTATTACGTAGTATTGATCTTTACATAGTCATTATACTATTTTCATGGTTGTTATAATTGTCCCGTAGTCATTTCTAAGTTACATTTTGACTTAAAGTTACTAATTTCGCTTACGGTAAAAAGTAAAATAGTGATTATGAAAAAGATTTAACAAAATCACATTGTCATGATGCCCGAGGAATTTTTGAAGGAAGAAATGTAGTCGTTACTTTGCACGCAAGAAAATTGACTTTTTGAAAGTATGCCGTTATATTGCTTGACAAATTTTTGAACGATATGAACATTTTGAATGACACGAGATTTTCCAAAAGAGTTTTGTACAAATGTTTTGACTAACTTGAGACTATGAAATGGCCCAAGGCTAACACCCTTGAAAGTCTGTCAAAAAGGAAAGCTTCGCGCTGTCTAAGAAAGTGATGGGTGATATTAATTGGATATTCCGACCCCCCGGCCTAGGACTTCCCTGGTTATTTCAATGTCGAGAGGAGGTCACCCAAAAATAGTTTTGACTTAAAATGACTAGTTTTTCGAGAAAGGAGATTTGCACGAAAAGAGTTTTGAAAAGACATGTTGCATGTGCACCAAATGATACGATATCGAGACGACACAATTTTTTAGAAAATGAACAATGAATTGACGAACGAGAAACAAGGATAAGAATTAAAATGGATGAGATGACGACTAGTGAACAGACCTCATAAACAGACTGGTTTAGTTCAGTGATATGAGACAGTCGGGACTAGGTCGGTATGGTAGTGCAGCGAGAGCGCCGCCCCAATTCGCGGAGAGAATTTGGTGGTTAGGGCTAAGCGCGGACCTTATAAACAGACTGGTTAAGTTTAATGATATAAGACAGCCGGGACTATGTCATGTGAGACGCGGGGTGGACAGACCTTATAAATAGACTGGTTAAGTTCAGTGATATAAGACAGCTGGGACCTCGAGCAGAAATGTTGGTGCCCGTCAGTTGAAAGGAGACAGAAATGGGCCAATAACTTTCGAGTGATGGGAGATGATTGGAATGATGAAATTTGAAGAAGAATGCCGTTATGAGATAACGAAACGAGACACTGTGATTTACGATATGATGCATGATTGATTTATGACACGAGACACGATTGATTATGTTACACTCTGATAGCATTGACACTGATATTTGACACTTCATGAAAGAATTATTTTCTGCCACATGTATATTATTCTAGAATTTCTTGATGTGGGTCTGGGTGGAATTGTCTGCTGGGAGTTTTCGCTCACGGTATTGTACTTGTGTAACCCTGGCATAATACCATGATGTTGCTTGGCGACTCTGACGTATTATGCCAGATTATAGAGATGAAGAGGAGGAATTCTATAGCTTGGGACCTTGCAAATCTGAGCAGGATGCTGCCGAGGCTAATGGTCGTGCCATGGATTAGAGAAAACCCTAGTGGATCCTGTTGTAGTATGTATTGGCATGGAGAATTATGTAAATCCCAAGGTGGAATCTTTTGTAAGACTTATTTATTATTGACATAATAAATATAACGTTCCCAAAAATCAGAGGCGTTACAAGTGGTATTAGAGCCCTAGATTCAAACTCTTGACCTTGGATAATTGGGTAGACTTCAAGCTTAGTATTATTGGTCTTAAAAGCTGATAGAAACCATACTAGGTTTATTCTATAGAGTGCCTACTAGATTTCTGTACCTTAGTATTAAGTTAGCTACTTTACCTTGTAAATTAGTGGGTACATTATTTTTTAGGTTCCCGATAAATGGGATCTTTATCAAAATTCAGCGAAAGTGTAGTCGTGACTTTTGAGGCTATAGGAAAATAGATTTATTAGAGCTCATAGCGGAAGCTTAGACACATTTTTTGAGGTTTTAGGATCCCTGCATTTTGAGGTAATTAGGACACCAAAGATTTGAGGTCTTAGACATGATCACTTTTAAAGGATGGTTATTTTGAGTCATTAGAGCTGGATGAAAGGATAAGGACATTTTCCATAGCCACACTAGGGGAAATTCGAATGATCAAGAGGATGTATCGAAATGCCTTAGCTAACTTTGGGCCTAACTCTAGCCACTCTAGCACCTTTTCCCGCCTTATTGCCTATGTGCAGTTCTATGGAAAGCTACCCCGATGTACTACTTGGGTGATACTGATAGTGAATAAGAACTATGGTAACCAGGAAATGGTGACAAGGATGGGTATCTGCCTAATCCGGAATTTGAGGAGGAAGAAGATCCGGAGAGAGATGAGTTTGGAAGAGAAGGTGTGGACGTTGCGCCCACGCGCTTTTTTGTTGTGAAAAAGAGGCGAACTTAGGGAAATAGAAAATTTAGAGTCGCCACCCGGGGTTTAATTTTTGGAAAATGTTAGGTACCCGAGAAACCGTTTAGAAAAATATGACTCTTGTGCCGCTGAAAAAGGGTTTGGTCTGCGAAAAATAGAGATTTGGGTTCGGGAGCCAGGTTACCCGCGGGAGAATCATCAAATTCTGGGATGGAAGCTATGATGGCTAAAGTAGCCAAGCTGGAGGAATCAGTCCAGAAACAAGAAAAGATCGCGCCTACAGGCATTGACATGGAAAAACTTTGCATGTTCCCCGATGCCAAGCTGCCTGACAAATTCAAGCCAATTGACTGGGACAAGTTTGATGGAAGCGGCGATCCGAAAGCACACTTGCAAACGTACGTGGGTACATTATCCATGTATGATGTGGAGAAAAATGCTATGGCTCAGATGTTCCAGCAAACCCTAACGGGGCTCGCACTCTGTTGGTTTCTGAACTTGGACAGTTCCAAGAAAAAGACTTGGGAAGATATTGGAGCAGCCTTTGTGGCTCATCATAACTACAACATCCAGCTGGAAATGACCATTCGGGAGTTGGAATCTACAAAGATGGGGAAGAACGAATCTTTCTCAGATGATAGATAGGCCCTCAGAGAAAGAGCAGATGAGAATTATCACCCGGAACTTGGAACCGGACTTTGCTAAACACTTGGTGGTCTTTCAGACCTCCGCCGACTTCAAAACCTTTTATGAGGCCGGCCTTGTTGTTGAAGACGCAATCCGCACTGGCATATTTGACAAAGGTGAGTCAGCTTCTCGGCCCAAACGAGTTTATTCTGGTAACAACAATACCCTGTTCGGACCCAATACCTATCACCAAACTCAAGCCAATTCCTCCAATCCTAGACCGGTCAAAACCGAGCCAGTTAACCAAATAGCCACCCAGTCACGACCTCTCCAAAATACATCCCAGCCAAAAAGAGAATTCTACCAATTCCCTTTCCCTCTTACCACAATCTATAAAAAGCTGCTTGAGAAAAATGCCATCAAGCCTCTTGATCCGCCCAAGGAAATTTCCTCAAACCCCAATCCCAATGTCTACTGTGCCTACCACCAAATGCCTGGCCATCATACCAACAACTGTATCCGCCTCAAACACATAGTTCACGACTTTGTTGATGACGGAACCATTCCAATTCCCAAGCAAAAGCCCAATACCATTTCCAATCCCTTGCCTGACCACAAACAGAATATCCAAATCAACCAGATATCCTTCAGCTCCACTTCAAAAGGCCCAGACCTTCACCAGTTCAATCCCAGCGTGTACATTGTGCCAGTCACCGAATCAAGACCCTTTGTCACAATACCAGCAAATCCGGAAGTCCATGCCATTGGAAATTTTGAGCGGGAGCCCAAACTCAAATGGGGTGACCTCGCAGAACAAGGAGAATGGGCCATGAGCGATCAGGAATGGGAAGACTCCCAGCAAGCATTGTTCGGTTCTTTGCTAGTCTCTTGGGACCCGAGCCAGTACATTGTCTCAGAATTCCATGACAGGCCGCTTGTTTGCATACCGACAAGCCTCGGTATCAGTCAAATCAAAGAAGTGGCTACCCATGCCAACCCTCTGGATACAGTTTCACTCCCAACCTTGTTTGGGGAATCTGAAAATCATCTCGGCTACAGAAATGGAGAAATCCAACACAATCTTTCAAACAGCTCCTCGTTGTCTCAGTCCTCTGAAGAAGAAAACCGCCAAGCCATCGAGACTGTCTTCAGTGATCACGATTGGCTTCCCCATGCATGCATTATCAGTGAGTCTCTACCGCGGCCATCCGCGCCCTTTCCGTATGATTCCTTCATATCAGTTCTAAGAACTAGTCCACGGACAACCACATGGAGCAAAGATGAGATTGTTGATATCCAAGTCGGCAGCAAAGAAGTGTGGACAGTCAATAAATCCATGCTCGATCAGTCTTTCTGGCAAGATTCAGAGGTAGCAGACCTGCAAGCAAAACTAGAGACAGTTGAAATTAGCAGTCAGAAAACTACAGACAGTTTGATTGACTTATAGTCTGAAGATCAGGATCACAAACAGAAAAGAGAAGCCATCCGAGCTGGTAAGCGCAAAGTCGGTGAAGGATTTGCAGACTTCTGGGGAAAAACAAGCGACTTTGGGAAGACACCGTCAACCGGGTAACAAGAAGTGGTCGAATCTACCAACCAGCCAATCTTCAGGGGAACGTTCCGCGCCAAATTCAGCCAGAAGAATTCATTTGGGATGAGCCCGTTCAGGAAAACTCGACTCTGGTTGAACCGGGCAACTGCGGAAGAACTAGTCCAAAAGCAGCTCGAAAGAACTCCAGCATCAGTCTCAATCTGGGGTCTACTTTCCTCCTTCAGGGAACATCGTCATAAACTAATCAAAACTGTGTCCAACATGGAGGTACCACTTGATATCCCTCCAGAAACTATGGTAGCCCTACTCACCCCTGCTCGTGCCAAGCACGTTGTCACCTTCACTAAAAAGGATTTACCCCCAGAGGGAGCCGGTCACAACAAACCTCTGCACATCACTCGGAAATGCATGGGAAAATGGGTCCCAGTTGTTCTACTTGACAACGGATCCGCACTCCTGTGGACAGCCTACTGTCTCGGTTTCAAGAACAAGGACTTTCAGCCATCCAACCTCTGAGTACGCGCATATGACAACACGCGCAGGGATGTAGCTGGAATCATCCAGATAGGAGTGATCATTGAAAACTTCAAAACGGACATCGAGTTCCATGTGCTCGACATCCCATCATCTTTTAACCTGCTGCTGGGCAGGCCTTAGCTCCATCGATCAGATATCATGGCAGTACCTTCTTCCCTACACCAGAAAGTCCAACTTGGTCTGGCCACGGGAACCTTAACTATTCACGGAGATTCAGGGATTCGTCCCCATGTCCCCGACAACGCACCATTGCTTGAGATTGCTCACGGAGAAGAAGACGTCACCCTCGGTGGTTTCTCTTTCGACGCTTCTGGATCGGTTCTTACCGTCAAAATGGATGAAGACTTCTCAATGAGCTCTACTGCTCTAGAGATGATGAGAAAAATGGAATACCTGCCTGGCTTGGGGTTAGGTATGAACAACCAGGGGATGGCTGAATTCCCCAAGTTTTCGGTGAATAACCACCGCTTCAGTCTCGGTTATGAATCAGCCGACAACAAACCAAAGAAGGGAAAGAAGGTGCAAACTGGTGCCAAGAAAAAGCCCATTCAGTTTATAAAAGCTCCAGAAGCTATCTACCAGGGAGAACTAGAGCCATTCTGGGATATGGAAACAAAGACCAAGCTGTCAGGGTTTGAGATCTTCGCAAATGACACTTGGGACAGTGATGATGCAGCCGAGAAGAGGGAAGAACTGGTTAAGGCACTCCAAGTTGACTGGATTGAAACTCTTGATTTAGGGAATCTTCAATCGTTGTTCGAGGAAGAAAGTCTGATAGGTACAGGAGAAGGCGGGCATGCTGCGATGCTGTTTGATCTAAAGCCTGATTTGGAGCTTGCCGAGGAGGTAGAGCTGATGATGCTGAGCCAGGATGCCTTTGGAGATGTCACTACACTCATTGTGGATGCCAATGGTGTTTATAAAAATTGCATTTTTGTACCTAGAATCACTTACATTAGCACTGAATTTGAGTCTAGCACTGAGTTTAGCACTGACTCCGAGTCTGAGTCTGAACCTGAGCATGTATCTGTCATTCCCCCGCGTCATCATTTTTTTTCCAGTTTGAGTCCACTCTCATGTATCACGCCCCTGGGGCCCCCGCATTTGGTATCAATGAAATAGACTTTGCTTATCTTGCTGTGTCCGAAATAAATTGTGTTGACCCCGACGATGAAGGGATCGAATTCAAGGAAGAAATTCCGGAAGAACTTCGATCTCTAATCAGAAAGGAAGACGAAAGGCATGCTCAGCCTCTAAGAGAAGAAATTGTTTCTATAAACTTGAAAAATGAAAATGATCCGCGCATGGTTCAAATTGGTTCCGGACTGTCTCCTGAAGAATTCAAAGCCCACTCGGATCTCCTGAAAGAATTCGAGGACGTTTTTGCATGGTCACACGCCGATATGCCTGGTATTGACCCCGAGATTGTGGAGCATCGAATCCCGCTTTACTCAGACGTGAAGCCTGTCAAGCAGAAACTGACGAAAATGAGACCAGATTGGGTGCTAGAAATCAAAAAGGAAATTCAGAGGCAGATAGATGCCGGGTTCCTAATGGTAACAGAATACCCTCAGTGGGTTGCAAACATTGTTCCTATTCCCAAGAAGAATGAAAAAATTCGGGTCTGTGTAGACTTCAGAGATCTGAACAAGGCCAGTCCTAAAGATGATTTCCCGTTGCCCCACATAGATGTACTTGTGGACAATACTGCGGGACATGCACTCCTCTCTTTCATGGATGGTTTCTCCGGATACAACCAGATTCTCATGGCTCCCGAAGATCGCGAGAAGACTATTTTCACCACAGAGTGGGGCACTTATTGTTACAGGGTCATGCCCTTCGGATTGAAAAATGTCGGGTCGACCTATCAAAGGGCAGCCACGACATTATTACATGACATGATTCACAAGGAAGTTGAGGTCTACGTCGATGACATGATCGTCAAGGCCAAGGAAAGAGAAGGGCACTTACCCGCACTCAGAAAGTTCTTTGAAAGGATTCGCAAGTACCGATTGCGTCTCAACCCTGAGAAATGTACATTTGGAGTCACAGCTGAAAAGATGTTAGGATTCATGATCACCACGCGAGGCATTGAGATAGATCCCTCCAAAATCAAGGCTATTCTCGAAATGGAGCCACCCCGGACAGAAAAGGAAGTGCGAAGCTTTCCCGGGAAAATTCAGTTCATCAGCAGATTCATCGCCAAGTTGACCTCAATTTGCTAGCCAATGTTTCAACTACTCAAAAAGGGAATGCCATTCAAATGGGACGACAAATGCCAGAAAGCTTTCGAAGCCATCAAAAGCTATCTTCAGAATCCTCGGGTACTGATGCCACCAACACTGGGGCAACCTCTCATCATGTACTTACTGGTAAGCTGGCACGCTGGCTGCTCTTACTAGCCGAATTTGATATTAAGTACGTGACTCGGAAGTCTGTGAAAGGAAGAGCCGTCACTGAATTTCTTGCCGATCATCCAGTAGAAGGTCCAGAAGATGTGGAGTTCGAATTCCCTGATGAGAATGTCATGACAACAACCAATGATGTATGGTTGTTATATTTTGACGGGGCTGCCAACCAGAAAGGATTCGGAATCGAAGTTCTGCTCATCTCTCCAGAAGGATCACACATTCCTCTTGCATTCAAGCTAAACTTCGAGGTCACCAACAATCAGTCGGAATACGAAGCCTGCATCGTAGGGATGGAAGCTGCCCTCGAGATCGGTGTCAAAAGGTTGGAAGTAATCGGAGATTCTAACCTGGTAGTTTCACAAGCCAACGGCGACTGGAAAGTCAAGGAAGACAAGTTGAAGCCTTACCATAAGGACCTTGACGATCTGATTCCACCATTCCAAGTAGTCACTTTCACACATGTGCCTAGACTAAACAACCGATTCGCCGATGCTTTGGCAACACTAGCCTCCCTGGTGGAGATACCCAATGGAGTCAAGCTCCGACCAATCATGATTGAACAAAGGGACGAGCCCGTTTACGAATACGCCATGGCTATCAATGAGCCTGACGATGGTCTTCCTTGGTACCACGACATCTGGAACTTTGTTGAAAAAGGCGAATACCCGGCTGGGACCGACAGAAAGGACCAGATAGCTCTCCGAAAGCTAGCATCTCACTACATTATCTGCGGGGGCAAGCTGTACCGAAGATCCCACTGCGGAATGCATAACTCTATGTAAGTGGCGAAGAAGCAACCAGAATCATGGAAGAAATCCACAATGGAGTCTGTGGCCCTCACATGAACGGGGCAATGCTTGCCAAGAAAGTCTTGCGACAAGGATACTACTGGTCTACAATGGAAACTGAGTGCATCGAATACGTGCGAAGGTGCCACAAATGCCAGATTCATGCCAATCTCATGCACATACCACCATCGGAGCTACACTCCATGACTTCATCCTGGCCTTTCTCAACTTGGGGCATATACGTCATCGGCAAAATCACCCCAGCTGCTTCAAACGGGAACAAGTTCATTCTGGTCGCCATCGACTACTTCACCAAATGGGTTGAGGCAGCCTCATACACAACCCTCACAGCAGTTCAGGTCGCTCACTTCATCAAGCAGAACATCATCTACCGGTATGGCGTGCCTCACGCATTCGTGTCTGACAATGGTGTTCACTTCAAGGGAAGAGCTGCGGAAGTTCTCGAAGATTTTGGGATTCAAGTCCACAAGTCGATCGTCTACCGGCCGCAAACCAACGGAGCTGTGGAAGCTGCCAAAAAAACCATCAAGTCAATACTGGAAAGAACGATTTAGTCTGCAAGAATTGGCACGAGCAGCTGCCGTTAGCACTTTGGGGATACCGGACATCTATCCGCACTCCGACAGGGGCAACACCCTATTCTTTGGTTTACGGTATGGAAGCCGTTCTCCCTATCGAGCTTGAAGTACCATCTTTACGGGTCATGATAGAATCAGACATCGAAGAAGCTGATTGGCAAAGCGCAAGGTTTGAAGAACTCATGTTGTTCGACGAAAGGAGGCTCAAAGCCTTATATCACATTCAGGGATATCAGCGCCGAATTGCACGCGCTTTCAACAAAAAAGTCAAGTCCAGGAATTTGCAAGAAGGAGATATGGTTCTGAAGGAGATCCGGGCTCCAGTTTTCAATCCACGTGAGAAATTTCGGCCAAAATGGGCAGGGCCATACATCATCAAGAAAGTTCTGTCTGGAAGCGCAACTCAGCTCATTGATCTTGACGGTAACGAATTCTCTACATTGGTCAACATGGATCAGCTCAAGAGATACTACCCCTGAGAGAAACTCCCTGGACTGAAAACCGCAAGGGCGGGCAGTGCCAGGCAAAAATTAGAGCAGGTCTGCTAAGTCGAAAACCCACATTGGGCGGCTCAGACAAAATTCAAGACAAAATCAATTGAAAGCTCGCTAGACCGAAAACCCGAAAGGGCGGTACTAGGCAAAACTTAGAGCGCAAAAGGAGAGTGAAAATACTCGAGCGAACCCTAACCAACAGTTTTAGGCATGAACTACGTCATGACCTGATTCCTTTCTTAAAGGATACGTAGGCATCCTCACACTGAGGATCGGTCGCAATCTTTTAAAACATCTCTTGAGTTGATCCACAGCCGTCATTCGCGCTTACAATCACAATCAATGAGAATCAAAGCAGAAAATTTTCATAATTCACTTTTATTCAAACTAATTTCTTCGATTACATGGCTGAGCATGAATCTTTCTAACACAACATAAGCAAAGCTTCGACCCACATGAAACATGTCATAGGTCAGCAATTTATTTCGGGTACATTAAGACTAAAGCAATAGTCACATTTGATTCTCATTCTCTCTTGCTGCAATCTCTTGTGTCAACCACCTTTTGTAACGCCCCAGAAGCACAATGCTGGAATACTGATCCCTGGGAACAGCTGCACTCTCTCTCCAAGTACGCTGATAAGCCTGGATTGTTGCATGATTGAAGTTGGGCACGACAAAGTCTTCAGGATATGCCAATGGTATCGCTTGACGAACACCAAGCTGTCGGAGAATGCGATACGGAATGTAAAAGGCCCAACAGGTCAGACCTGCTAGCACTACTCGGTAACGTCCCATGTTGCTCATTGTCATGGTGGGACGAGTCAGCCAGTTCAAGCGCCAGGAAATGGTGTCCTTTTTCAGCTGAGAAAGCACCTGAACCTAACCCGGAACACTCCTGTGAAACTCCCGCTAATCCCTCTGAACGAAACCCTGTGTTTCATGCATCCTGTTTCGCGGCACTGCCTCCAGAAGAACAGTCTTGTCACACAGCCAAATCTACATGAGAGAAAAGACAAGTAAGGAGCCATAGAAAGCCTAAACCCGAGCGTTGAGGGAAAAAGAGAATGAGTGCTAAACCAGAAAAAGGAGAGCTGAGTGAGAAGCCTACATGTAGGAGCAAAGCACTTTCTCCAAAAAGGTTGGTCCGCCCAGCATGAACTCCAACCAAGCCCATCAAAGTTTCAGCCAAAACCATCAGAGGTACATATTTACGCTCCTCAATCTGCCTGGCCACTCCCACCAACGCCGCACTTGCCTGATGATCTCAGCGGACGAACAGGAATGCCGCCAAAATCACGAGACACAAAGCAAACCTTCAGGACGAAACTTGTTAATCAAGCGCGGGACGTTCAGCACACTTCCCTAGATCATAGACTTTGCCGCATTCTTGCTCAAAACCCAGTTTTGAAGACAACACGTCAGCATAATTCACTCCCTGAAGAGGAATGACAGGCATCTCCAAGTCGAAACCACCAAGGTACGCATGGAACTCTTCCACCGTGGGGCATAGCTCTTGCAAGCCAAAGCGGAACACGTGCACTTCCGGATCCCAGAAACGGACAGCAGCATGGAGCAACTCAGGACGTATGGTTACATCCCAAATGTAACGCATTGATGCCAACCTATGGTCACGAAAGTTCAGCCAGCCCAGGCCATCAAGTTCGTCAAGCTAGGGGCGGACCAAAGCTGAAATACTAACGGCCATTGAAAGAATGCGGAAGAAGGTATGGAGAATAACTTTTGAGAATGAAAAAAACCATGGAAGCAAGGCTACTTATAGCCATTCTAGCAAGAAAAGTTCAAAAATCTCAAAAAATGTGCGCCTCGGGAAACGCGAAGGTCAAGCAAAATTTGTGAGTTTTCTCAAAATAGATTGAATTCAACCCTTCAAGGCACTTGGACGTGCAAACATGCATGGGGAAGTCACAACATAGGCCAGACTGCAAGCAAACAGTGTCAGAAGTGGGCCTACCAAACCCTTGCACCGTACGACATCAATTCTTGCACCGTGCGGCATCTATTTCAACACCACACGGTGTCAGTGGTTATTCTTGGCCAAACATTCCAACTTTGGTCCTCCGGGATCCATTTCATGCTACTTTTGGCCACTTTTCTTGCACATACAACTCCAAATAAGTACCCAAGGCTTTGTTCGGCATTTTCGAGAACGTCTTGATAGACGGATACGCCGAAAACCCCGGATACGGAGATTCGGGTGAAATTTTGCGGCTTTTTCTACAAATTCTTGGGATATTCACTACAAGCAAAGGATGTATCATGCGTTTTCAAGCTCAGGAAACATGTGTCAAGCAACTTTCATGGACTCATCAAGTTTCTATTTATTTGGAAAACCCGGGTTCGCCAAAAAACCAAGTTCCGGCATACCAAATCACAATTTTTCAAGATTTGCTCAAATTCATGGGCTTGCAAGCATTGTGGCGTACTTCCGGGGTGTGCATGATTTACCGGGCCAAATTTCAGGGCGTTTTACACTCTAAAATCCGCTCAATTCACTCTCTTTCCGGTTTCCTACAAAAAGCCAGAAGTGTCCAAATTCTATTGAGTCAATTCACGTGTCTCTCCCAGTTTCAAAACTCTTGTACATACGTTTCCACACAGTGTCTCACACATTCTCAGTGCTAAATTTGTTTTTTTTTTTAGATTCAAGTCTTTGTTAATGTAAGTCACTTTACATGATGAAAATGCGAATTTCAATAAAACCATGTGCAAGCATCCATCCATGTCAATAAAATGTGCATCTATCCAGGGGCAAAACAGGCCCAACATCATCATCAATACTACCACGGCACGCAGGCCGCATCCATGAAAATGAAATAAAAACGGGCAAACAGGCGCCCTAAGTCAAAAGCAGGCACGCAGGCCTGACCTGCCTACTCAAGAACGGGCCCTCTTCTGCACCCATGGTCTAAACTCCTCGGACTCGGTAAGATCTGTGTCCTCCTCCTCGCTGCTATCAGTCTCTCCCTGTCTGAATGTCCACCGTGACGGCGGAGCTGCACCTCCCGGTACACTCCCTCCCGGTCTCTCAGCTGAAGACTGACGACCCCGAAGCTCTCTGTCAGACAGAGGAGCTACAGGGCCACCTCCAGCACGCCTTGCCCTCCTGAGTTCTGACCTCGGAGGTGGAGACATACTCTGCACAACCAAAGCAATTTCATCAGTATACAAGGCTGATATACAAGTTTGCAAGCACAAAAAACACAAGTAACAAGGCAAAAAGGATTACCTGAGAAGTCCCTCTGCCAGGAGAAGGGCTACGACCAGCTCTATGCCCAACTCCTCTGCTCGCTCCTCCCGCAGCCTTGCCTGCGCCACTGCCTTTGTCAGCCCCCCGGGCACCTCGGCCTCTGTTGTCGCCTCTGACTCTGACTCCACCGCCTCTCTTAGCACCGCCACCACCACGGGCTCCACCTCTAGCTCCCCGAGCTCCTCCACCGCCTCTGGCACCTCTGCCTCTGTTAGCTCCGCCCTCTCGGATCACCACTCCCAGCTCAGCTCGGGGACGCACTGCAGGAACGTCGCTTATCATCAGTCGGCGAACTAAAGCCCCGAGATCCAGGATCAGCTGATAGGAGTCTGACGCCAAACTAGCAAGGATCTGCAAAACAAAGAAAAAGCGTTACACATGTATATTCCAAATAAATGCTTTAAGAGAATGCAAACTAAAATTGTAATTTTTTTTTACAGGTTACCTGAACAGAAGTAAGGTCATGCGGAGGTGCAACCGAAGGGATGTCCACCACTCCCATCATCCCTCCGGCTGTCTGGACCTCTATCTCTCTCCTCAACACTGGCAGGGCAATCTCAGTGGCTGCTGTAAGCGTCTCCACGTCCAGGAAGCTAGCCAGGTCCTCAGTGAGAAAGGCCTCCCAGTCCGAGGAGTTGCTGAAAGGAAGCTCAGTGTCCAGCACAATGTACCTTTCCACCTTTGCCCGCGTGTACTCGTCAGTCCGCTATACACTAGGGGGGATATGCCCTGGTATCCTGAAGTGCTCCAACCTAAGGGACTGACGAGGCACCCTCTCTCCCAGGTACCACTGCCAACCGTACGGGGACTCTAGCAGCACCCATCCCCGTGTCACCTCACCTGCCAGGAATTTCAACTTCATCAGAAAAAGTTGAATGCAAAACAGAAAGCTTAAAGTTTGAAAGTAAGTGCAAAATCATACCGTACACCTGTCAGTCTGGTCCAAGAAGCGGCGGAAGTCGTTTATCCTTCCCACATGTATACCGGTGCCGCGGTGCCCTCGGTCCCACCTCGCCGCTCGGGGGATCACCGCCTCGTCGTCATGTCTGTTGGCTGGCGGATACATCCCTAGCACCTTATAAGCCCACACCTGCATGGTTAAAGGCATCATCAGTAAACACAAGCAGCAATATACATGACAATATTCAAAGTACTGGAAAGCAAAAGAAAGCATGTAAAGTATTACCTCAAGCACCCTCCAGAAGCCGCCGAGGCTCGTCCCCTTGCCGCGGCTAACAGAACCCAAGAAGCAGTAAAGGGTACACAAAGCAGCACCTCCAAAGTCCAAGTTGGACACTCTGCTCAAGTCTGCCAGTGCCGGGAGCCAACCTAGGTGAACCCCACACCGCCTGTTCGGAAACAGGGACACGCCAAACAAGTACAACACGTAAGCTCTAGCCATTTGTGCCGCCTCAGTCGGCGACTCTGGCTCGTGGTCCCATATGGCCGACAAGTGGTCGAACCGCACCATAGGCTCTCCCTCTCCAACCTCTCTCCCTAGAAAGTACCTGATGGCCGCTGTGTCCTTGTACAGCCCCAAGTCAAACGGTATCGGCTCCCCGCCGACTCTCAGACCAGTGATCGCCGAAAAGTTCAGTGGCGTCACTGTCATCTCAGCAAACCTCAAGCGAAACGTGTTGGTGGTGTCCCACCAATGCTCAACTAAAGCCCTCAGCAACCTGCGGTCACCCCGTGTCGGCGTCAAGAGCCGAATAAACTCCACGAAGCCCGTGCCCGCCACTATCTCTCTCACTGCCCCTGGCAGGCTCTCCAAACGCTCAAGGGAGTCCAACGAACCTCCGTACACAGGCAAGGAGGTGTGTCGCTGATTCAGAAAGCAAATACAAGTCTCTCAGACAACAGTAATGGAAGCATGCAAATACGGAATTGAAAAAAAAACAAGTACAGTGATCGAAATGCAATAAACTGAAATGCATACCAGTGGACGTGCTGAGATATGGGTCTCCGGGTCCCTCCGTAAAGTCGTCTTACAGTAGAACAGGTGTACCGGCGAGTACACGTCACACCCCAGCGGTATAAAGAAATGCACCTGATAGGCGCGTGAAATTCATGAATTTAAGCGCCTAAGTAGGAAAGAATGAGCGCGTTAGACGTGCGGTTAATCCTCATTTTCCATTTAATTCGTGCACGTGGTTGGATTGTGTGTTTGCGTCTAATTGCAGGGAATTGAGGTGTATTTGGCGCTAATTGAGTTGTTGGAAGAGCATGCACGAGGATCAAGAATGAGAAAGGCCGTGGAGACTAAGTGTTGAAGTTGGTTTCGCGTGGAAAAGTTCGTAACCCATCGGGAGCGCTACCTTGTTTCTCTGGAGCGCTCGGAATTGGCTCAAAAGGGGAGCAAAAACGAACAGAGAGTTCCGGAGCGCTACACCAAAAGACACCAAAAGTGGTGTAGCGCTACCTATAGGTTAAGAGGGTCAACGGTCAACGGGGGCTTAGCCGGTCAAGGAAGGTGTTAAGGGGTTCGGGAGCGCTACACCCAGTTTGGTGTAGCACTACCGAGAGCCTAAGTGGCAATGGAACGTCATCGTTTGGTCCTTCATCAGCCGAATTTCGATTATTATATTGTTTTTAATTGTAATTAAGAGGGGATTAGTATAAATACTCCCTTTAGAACTCGAATTAGGGTTCCGAAGTTTCCCAGTTCATAGTTTTCGTTTTATTTTCTTAACTGTTGTCTGCTGTTCTAGGTTTTCTTTAATTCCATATTGAAGTTGCTACGGATTTTCCAGCTTAACTTTGGCGATTGATTCCAGTAATCGAATCCGTTTCTTTTCTGCAATCTGTGGTATCGTAAGTTTAATCTTTATTTCATCATTTGAAGCATGTTTAGATCTAGGTTTAGTATCATTGTGGCGTTTAACAACACCATGAGTGAGTAGTTTAATAGAGTGCGACCGCGGGGCGAAAGCGTCCCGCGGCTAGACTGATCGATGTCTACTGCGGGTTAAAATGAAACGGAATTGTTAAGCAATTTTGGGTACGAAATTTCTTCTCCTAACGAACGAAATCCCTGGCATCACCAGAGTCCTTGTAGCAGCAGCTGTGCATGGAAACTGGTGACTAGTGGTGTGCATTCGTTAGGGAATCTTTTTCCTAATCTGAAATTGATTATTTAAATGAATTGTGACCCGAGTGGATATTGGTTAGGGCTAGTCGCGGACGCTGGAGTTCCCACGGCTGCGCTCTCTGTTTAATTCGCAGTCAATCAGTTAATTAGTTAGTTTCTTAAGTTAATCAATCAAGTGAAACAAGGGGTGGCTACCTAAGAGCCCAGTTAACTAAAATTCAACACTTTTGTGTCAAACACCGTCGTCCGTCTCTGTGGTTCGACTCCGGTACTTCCGGATTATTGTGCCACACTAATTGGTAGTCCTACGCTTGGGACGTGTTTTTGAGTCTTAATTTTATACACCCGGTCGATCAAGCAGCACCCGTGGCACGTAAGTCTCTGGAGTAAACGGGGCCCTGCTGCTCTCGGCTATCTCCACTCTGCCGCCAAGGACAACGGCTCTCCTGCAGCCTCAACTCCTCCCTGTCTCTCCTCCAGGACCACGTCCTGAACGTGCCCAAGCACTCTCTCCCCCAGCACCTCAGCAAAGGTCGGATCCTCCCGAAGAATCCGTGCCAAGTCCTCGTCACTCACTCCCTCCAGTGTATCGCCCAAGCCAAAACCTGGAGTCCGGAAAGAACCAACTGCAGTAGGGACAACTGGTGGGTCTGAGCTCTCTCCACCACCGGTACTCCCTGTGCCCGGTGACTGGGCCAAACCCCTGAAAACCCGAGAAGCCATCATGGTGGGTCTAACCACCTCAGTGTGTACCTCCTCTCCAACATCCATCTCCTCGCCACTGCTGCTCGAGGCCCGGGCCTCCTCAATGGTCACTATCTCCTCCCCCAAGTCCCTCCTAAACACCAGGATAGCCACCGACGACCCCTCGCCTCTTACTGGCACCTCCACAACAAGAGACGCACTCGAAAGGTCGCTGGGTACCAAACTCTCCTGCAAACCACTCTCAAAACCCTCCCCGGCGGGTCTCTGCTCAACAAGAACGTGTATGCCCTCAATATCCATCTCCACCTCAGAAACCAGTGCACCCGTGCCCGACACGTCAACCTCTATGGGTCCTGAACCACTCACGCCACCCTGCATGGCCACATTATCGCCTCTCGTAGGCCGATCATTAATTGAACTACTCACCGGGGCACCACCCGTGGCCGCCGGACCACCACCACTGTCGGCCGAACCAGGGGTCTCACCTACACCCACTGAACCGCCACCAGAAGCCGCCATGTATAGCATCTCGCTGCTTGAATCAACGGCATGGGAATCACGATCACTCGGTTCCGCCGTACGAGATCCATCTCTCACCGCACGGTGCCCATCATCACTCGGATCCACTTCGGTTGCACTAGCCTCGCCTGGAAGTGACAAAATCGGACCACCGATGGCCGAATTAACTGCCGGGTCTTCTCTTGCATGCGCCGACGACGGCGACTCCTCACCGGAAGAAGTATGCCCGTCTTGATTACCACCAGAACTTGCCATCACTATGTGTTAAGATTTTGATCGGAAATCTAGACGAAGAAGAGGATTCGGTTTATGCCTTAAAGAGGTAACCGATCTAAGTTTGAAACTAAGAAGCGTGAGAGCCAGAAGCCATGACAGTTACGGAATCAGGTTCAACCGAAAATTCCTTTGGCACCGTACGGTACAACACTCTACGTCGTGCGGTATACATTCCTACACCGCACGGCGCCTTTACCCTCTTTGTCACAAAAGTACACTTGTCCCCTCTCCATTACCTATGCTTTCGAGAAGGCCCATCATTTTACATGTTTTCGGTATTTTCTCCCAATATTTACCAAATTCTGAAATCCTCCATGGTATTCACAAAAGAATCTATTTTTAACGGTTTCCAAACCTCCGAATTTATTTTTAACGGTTTTCGAACCTCCAGGAGTATTTTTTTTACGACTTTCTAAGTCCCCGATTGATTTTTAACGGTTTTCGAACCTCCAGGAATATTTTTAAAGGTTTCCGAACCTCCCGAAATTATTTTTAACGGTTTTCGAACCTCCAGGAATTATTTTAAACAGTTTTCGAACCTCCATGAATTATTTTAAACAGTTTTCGAACCCCCAGGATTATTTTTAACGGTTTCCAAACCTCCGAATCTATTTTTAACGGTTTTCGAACCTCCAGGAATTATTTTAAACGGTTTTCGAACCTCCAGGATTATTTTTAACGGTTTCCAAACCTCTCGAAATTATTTTTAACGGTTTTCGAACCTCCAGGAATTATTTTAAACGGTGTTCGAACCCCCAGGATTATTTTTAACGGTTTCCAAACCTCCGAATCTATTTTTAACGGTTTTCGAACCTCCAGGAATTATTTTAAACGGTGTTCGAACCCCAAGGATTATTTTTAACGGTTTCCAAACCTCCGAATCTATTTTTAACGGTTTTCGAACCTCCAAGAATTATTTTAAACGGTTTTCGAAACCCCAGGATTATTTTTAACGGTTTCCAAACCTCCGAATCTATTTTTAATGGTTTTTGAACCCTTTTTTTACAACTTTCTAAGTCCCCGAATGATTTTTAACGGTTTTCGAACCTCCAGGATTATTTTTAACGGTTTCCAAAGCTCCGAATTTATTTTTAACGGTTTTCGAACCTCCAGGATTATTTTTAACGGTTTCCGAACCTCCTGAAATTATTTTTAACAGTTTTCGAACCCTCCGAGATATTTTCCTCACTTTGCAAGAACATCGTTCGTTTTTTTCTCCTTGAAAAATGAGGTGTGAACTTTTCATGACGGCCCCGCCGAACTACGATTGGTCTGATCCTCACAAATGAGGTACGTAGAAAGCCCTGAGCTCGACCAAATTTCCTATCTTATTGTTTTCTCGCACGGTTAGTCAAATTGGGATGTCCGAATCTTCAACGCGACTTACACCAATCAATGGTGACTAAGCCACGTCGAAGAGGGGCAACTGTAGACACCCCAATTTTTTCGATGACTTGTGCATCCCCAATGATGAAAGAACACGCAAAATATACCTTGGAACGATCCCTCGGGTCAAGATAAATCAAAAGAGCCAAAACCCGAAAACCCCTGAACCGTACGGCCTCCCATTCAGAACCGCACGGCCCAGAAATCTCTTGACACCGTACGACTCCCATAGCCACACCGTGCGGTACCCTTTTGCACACCGTGCGGTGCCTTTGTCCCATCACCGTGCTTCCCGCGTTCCCAGCAGCTCAGAAACGATAGCGTGGTACGACAAACTCTACGAACGTAGCTCATCATTCTTGCGTATGAATCTCACCTGACGAGGATGAGTACGGCACCATTGGCTATATAAACCGGCCCTCTCAAGGAAGAAAGAGGCTCTGAACTCGGATACTGAGGAATCAATCCAAAAAAAAAATCTCTAAAAAAAAACCTCTACCCCCTTTTGTTAACCCGCAATCCTATTACTTTGTCACCCAAAAACTGTTGTCACTGCATCCATACCCAAGTTTCACCTAGTGTCACAAACCAAAGACCTGTCTTCGTTCTAAAGGTATATTAGCTTTCAAACAACGATTTTGTTCTTGAGGGGTTCCGCTGCTGGGTTTAGGAGAGGTTCATACCTCCTCCGAATCCGGCAAGCCTAAATCTTATCAAATAAGATAGCCTACGGGTTATTCTCACCTCTGAGGTGATGCCGTAAATATATCCAATGTGTTTTACGACATTCCAGTAGTCGAGGTACATTTCAAAGTCATTCAAAATGGTTTTGATTAAAGATAAATCAATCACAATTTTCGCATCAATAAAAACAGAAAGCATTTTAAATCTGCCGGGAACAAAAAATTTTAAAATCGCGTGGGTATTTACACCGCACGGTGTCAGTACCTACACCGTACGGTCTAACTCTTCACGCCGTACGGCATCTGCGGCCAAACCGGATTTTCATGCTTTGTTTCGCACTGTGATGCTCTGTTTTCAGGAAAAACTTACAATGGGATTATGACAGTTAGCACCTTTAGTTTTACTATTCTTGATGTTTTGTCCCAGAGGTTTGCTATTTTATGTCAATTCGTGCCTTGTGAGATTTGTTATCATAATTTATTTCTTTTAATATGTCATTTCTCTTTATTTTTATAAACTGTTTATATGAATAGAAGTTTTTGATAAAAATCATTTTAGAAAAATCCCACAAACATTTAGTAAAGACCGGAAAATCCCGGGCACGCGGGGTGCATTTTTCAAAGAAAACCTTCCCCGCGGGTAACCTGGCTCCCGAACCCAAATCACTATTTTTTGCAGACCAAACCCCTTTTTCAGCGGCACAAAAAAAAAGAGTCATATTATTTTTCTAAACGGTTCCTCGGGTACCTAACATTTTCCAAAAATTAAACCCCGGGTGGCGACTCTAAATTTCTTTTTCCTTTAAATTCATCTTTTCTTTTCAAAACTATCGCGTGGGCCACCGACCGTCCACAGAAGGTTTTAGTATTTTCTCTGGACAATGTGTGAATCCTGGCTTGGGATCTGCTGTCCCAAAAGGCTGTACCCATTCCCTGTCCCAACCCCCAAACGACGCCACTTTGGCTACAAGGCTACAAGGCCATTTTGGCTTTGCCAAATGCAATCTTGTGGGGCCTATTTTTGGATCTCACACAAACGATCCAAACCGTTAAATAATTACTCCCTCCGTCCCAAATTGATAGTCCACTACGAAACTACGTGCAATTTTTAAACTAAAAAATAACGTATCTATCGGAATAATTTTTGAATTTTTTTTGCACCGTATATGTAACGCCCCTGATTTTTGGGAACGTTATATTTATTATAGAAATAATAAATAAGTTTTACAACAATTTTCCACCTTGGAAATTACATAATTTTCCCTGCTATTACATTTATTCAAAACAGGTCCAACTAGGGTTTCTCTACTTCTTTGCACTGCCGTCAGCCCCGGCGGTGTCCTGTCCAGCTCCATAAGCTCCCAAGCTATAGTACTCCTCCTGTTCATCTCTATAGTCTGACATAATACGTCCGAATCGCCAGGCAACATCATGGTATTATGCCAGGGTTACACAAGTGCAACACCTGTGAGCGAATACGCCCAGCAATAACTCTACCCAAATCCCAACTAGTAATTCTAGAACAATATATAAAGGCTCGAAACTAATAACATGAGTTTATCCAAAAACAGTTTTAAATATAACAGTGCCAGTGTAAATATGCTTGCGTCAGTGTCAACATAAATCAGAGTAACGTGGTGGTAATCGTGTGTCTCGTAACATTTCTCATTTTTCGTCATAAGCATTCTTCTTCAAATTTCATCATTTTAATCATTATAATCATCTCAGTCATCTCACATCACTCTGAAAGTTATTGGCCAGTCTTTCACCAACCTTTCCGCTCGAGGTTCAGGTTGCCTTGAATCACGGAACCTCAGCAGCATGATACAAAGTCCATCCACCCCGCGTCTCACACGAACATAGTTTCAACCGAATCGTATCACGGAACCTCAGCAGCATGATACAACCCAGTCACCTTGTATCACGGAACCTCAACAGCATGATACAAAGCTTTATCCACTATGTTGTTGTACGCGCTTAGCCCGTACCACATCACGGAACCTCACCGGCATGAAGGGCGGTACTATAGCGGCACTACCATATTCCTTAGCCCTAACCACATCACGGAACCTCACCGGCATGAAGGGCGGTGCTACATGACAGTACCGTTTTCAGATTCTCCATTTTCATTCTCATCTCGTTTCTCGTGTCAACTATTCATCTCGATATTCGTGTTGGGTAAATCTTGTATCGTGTCGTGTGTCTCAAAATCTCTTTTCGGAAAAATACAACTTTCTCGTAAATCGTGTTTCAAAAATCAATCTCGTAAATCGTGTTTCTCCATAATTCAATATTTTCTCGTAATATGTGTCTCTCAAAATATCATTTCTCTTTTAGCGACCTTCTCTCGACAATAGAATAACCAGGAAAGTCCCAGGCAGAGGGGGTCGGAATATACAGTAAATAGCACCCATCCTCTTTCTAGACATACTTTCAAGGGTGTTAGCCTTGGGTCATTCCATAGTCTCAAGTCAGTCATAAAACATTTTCCTCATTTCCCAAAAATATTCCACGTAGTCTTTTTTAGAAAATTCTCATTTGTCGATAATTTCGCCT
>JAXBDA010004462.1:0-28876 GCA_036023075.1 Gaultheria prostrata | reverse complement strand
ATATGGACTAAATTAGTCCCGGTATTTATAATCCCAGTTGCTTTTTGGGAACCAAACGCGGGATTGTGTGGGATTAGATGCATTTATCCAATCCCAGCCTTCTAATCCACGAATCAAACGAGGCCTTAGAGTAAGCTGATACATTTTAAGTTTTTAAGTTAAAGCTATTCTGATTCTTCTAAATCCTTTCCCCTCCAATTAATTTCTGTCTATTTACTGATTTTCACATTGCGTTAGTCTTCAGCTTAGCCATGATCAATCGCCACCCGCGATTTCCTTCCCCTTGTAGCTCCGGCTACTACTCCCCGGCCCACTTCCACCACCGGGTTGACGCGGGCCACCCCCACCCTCTTTCTTCACAATCCCAATAAGGTAATGCTTCCTGTGATTTGGATGCAGATGTTTATAAAACGTAATCAAATCCCCAGCTTCCAAGCCCCTCTCTTTCACAAACTCATCCCACCCTCCCATCACCATATACTTCTTCTTCTCATACCTCATGATATTCATGTACCAATCCTTACCCTTAGCATCAGTAAATCTCATTATCTTCTCCACTTGTTTAAGCCCATTAGGTTCCCTGCTGCCCAGTTCAATCTGAGCCGCTGGGAAATTCCACGTCACATCATCCCTAGACAGAAAGACCCTGTTGTAGTCGACGTCGCTCTTCTCCAACTCAATTTGGAAAAGGAAGTTTTCTGGTCTGAATTCGGGGGGATCGATTATTTTCTCCCCTTTTTTCTCGACAACGATGACGAAATGGCGGGCGTGGCGACGGCGGTAGGGTTTGTAAATGCGGATTAAATCCATGGGTTTTAGATTGTATTTGGTGGAGAATTCTTGCCACCGGGTCAGGATCATGAACCCGTTTTCGTCTTGGTAGTACTGGATCCGCATGTGCCATTCGCAGTTGTGGCTAGAGTCGGTGAATTGGAGGGTTTCAACTTGCTCTTCCTCCGGTTTTCGGGTGGCGAGAGGGGGGAAATGGGTTTCAGCAAGGTCCAAGGGAATCACGAGTCGGTTTGCACTTGGTGTTACCATTTCAAAGAGGAGGCAAGGCCAGCCAGCCATTAGATTGGGTCGGGGTTTTACCTCTTCATGGTGTCTCTCGGATTGTTCTCTGTAATGGGTATGGAAAAAAGAAGTTAGGCGATGTGAACAACAAGAAATCAAATCAATACAAAAAATTCAAGCAAACAAATGAACAATTAATTAGAAAAATGGTCATGACATTAAAAAAATGATTAAGTAAATGATGCTTTCATAAACATTTAACTGACTAAGAGCATTTCTAGTGCACTACCTAAAAAATATTTGCTAAAGTATACACCTAAACACATCAAGAAAATTCCCCTGTAAATAACGAGCTACTAAAAGATTTGTTTGGTTGTCAAGAAAAGGAAAGAAATGTTGGAGATTTTCAAAATAATAAATGATTTTTGGTTTTGGGATTTTTTGAAAAGATGCAGAGAGAGGTTTATGTGAAAGGTTGTAACATCTTTTCATATAAGTTGTTACTTTACTGAATGGTTATCACAACCATTAGATTGGGTTGTGTTGATTAGGAATGATTGTGACTATTAGGAAGGGATGTGATACATTGGGTGCCTCCAAGAGGCATGACCCTTCCTAACGAGTGTCTATTGAAAAGACATGATCTTTCACACGGGGGTATTTATAAGTCTATAAATAGGCTCTTTGTAAAGTCATTCCATACGCCGAAAATTCCATAGCGAATTGCTCTCTCTCTCTCTCTCTCTCTCTCTACATACTCTATTCTTAGATTTTTAGGCATACTGATATTCTTTTTTTCTAGAAATAGAATATCCGTTCTTAGTTCTCTTATTCTCCTCGTGTTCTGTCTGAAACGCAGTCAGAAAGAACGTAGATTTCAGTTTCGTTGTATCTTGAAGGCGGATTTGCTGTTAACCTTGTGCACACCAAATTTACTCGAATTGGTGAGGGCAAACACTGTCTTTAGGAAAGCGTTGTTTGAACGTGCCTCGAATGTGATTTATTGTTCCAGATTTATCTATGGAGACGATGCCATAAACACATTTTGAAGACCGGATTTCCATCAAGAAATACAATGGGAATCATATGATTCATCTCTCTTTCTTCTCTGTTTGCACGCATATTATATGTCCATGTATATATTTATCGATAGATATAGAGAGAGATCCAAGAAATTCTTGAAGAAATTCTTGAAAACAAAGTTTTATCTTGACGGAAAACAGAGTACTTACCCAGATTCTTCTTTACCCTCTGAACCTGCCTTAATCTTTTTAGTGATTACTGATTTGAGAGAGAGAGAGTCAGTATACATAAATACTGTATTAAATAGTAAAGTTACATAAAATATGACAATTAAATGTACAACAATCAGCTCTAACATGACTCCAACACACTCACATAGTGTGTGAAGCTCACACACACTTCACACTCAATGTGTGTGGGCTCCACACCCCATGTGAGTGTGTTGGAGACTTTAATTGTACATGTATCATGGTTTTACATAAACGATACCGCACAAGATTGTGGACATTCTTGAATTAGAAAGAGAATAACATTTGATCAAGTACGCAATTGTCTAATTTCTAGGTGATCATATTCGCAAAATTTCATTAGGTTAGCTATTAGCACAAGAGTAATTTTGTAGAGTTCATGTTTTTTTCAAAGGAAAATTTTAGGGAAATTCTTTTGTTGTAATTCCAACACGTATATACACAAACACCGATACACACACGTACTTATTTTTTATTTATTGATTTGAGGCCAAGTTTCCGCTTAAAATACCGTCTTCTCACTATCATCAAAATACCAGTTAATTCTGGTATAATGTCAAATCTATCGATGTATGTGAGGGGAATAACTTGTCTCAAAGTATATGCGAGATAAATGTCAACCAAGTGCTTTAGTCCATTTAGTCAATAGCGGAAACTCAGCCTCAAGAATTTGGAATCTTGGATTACTATGGAGTGAGTGTGGATCGGACTTTGAATAGTAGACACATCGGATCAGATCAAAGAGGATTGGACGCAATCAAGGTTGATCGGGAACTATTGGATGTTGGAAATGGTTGGCAAAAGAACAAGGAGAATGATGGAGGCAAGAGAAGACATGAGAGACATGACGAGGGTGACTAGAGATCATCGTAAAAAAGTGACGGGGGCGAACAGTGCAAGAGTGCAATGACCAAGGAGGATTGACAGAATTGACAAAGATCGAAGGTTGATCAGCGCAACCTAGGACAACCTTGGCTCAATTTGGACGTGGATCTTGGCTGGTCAAGATAGAATTTTAATTAAAAAATGAATCTTCTTAATTGGAAGGCCATTTTTTTGGAGGGGTAGGGTTTTCAAACACTGCCAAATTTAAGCATTAGCGGCATTAGAAACCGCCGGTAAAAGCCCCAAACTGCTGTTAATACTATTACCGGCGGTAATTATGCGAAAATCATACCGCCATCCAAACGGCCGTTGGGAATACTTAAACGGCGATAATTTACCCCCGGTAATAATTCCATATTTTTACCGGCGGTTTATTACTGTCGGAAAAGTCATTTTTCCTGGCAGGTTGTAATTACTGCCGGTAATAGCACCATTTAATGGCGGTTTTATAATTCCATATACATTGGATGATTTTGACGATGTCCCAAGACTACCTAATATTTACTCGTGTACAGGAGAACGGAGAAGTCAAAGATTTTGATAAGTGTAGTCAAAATGTTTCATTCAGATCATAACGACATTTATTTTTCCTTGTAATTGTGATATTGACAGAAGATTGTTGATGTTACAAACTATTTTATAGCATCACTAGCATTGTGCCCGTTAAATGCATGGGAGAACGAAAAAAAGTTTCAATTGATCATTTTGTTTTTGCTATTCTCCGTGCATTGAAGTGAAAAAAAAAATGATTGGGTGAAAAAAAAATCATAAATAGAAAGAAACATGATGGTGAGCAGATTATGAGACAGTGGTAGGTAGAACCTTAATTAATTTAAATTTATATATGACAAAAGAGAGATTAGAAAAATATAGGCTAGAACATGAAGTGAAATAATCGTACACAATTTATCAAAAAGTAGAATAATTTTTAAGAGAGGAAGAGCAAAACAGAAATAAGGCTAGAAGCATACCCTTTTTCATTTTTGGATACTAATATCATATGGACTCTGAATGATAGTTACAAATTATTTTATAGGATCATAGTGCACACACATTTGCTATTTGCATAATAATTGTTGTACAAATGATATGAAATCGTGCTTCAAGTCTTAATTAATCGTAATTGACTAATAGATATTTTTTTATTAGGTTCTATTGAGTATATATTTCCTATTTCATGGAAAAGGATCTTATAAGGGTTCCTTACATAGCTTATGTAAGGGATTTTTCGTTCGAGATTGAATTTCGACAATCCGAACCGTTAGATGCGTTTAGAATGTGTTTTTAAGGGTTCAACACGTGGATTCGTAAAAAATAAATACCCAGAAGGGCTTGATCCGAGCATTTTTCGATAAAAAATGTATATGTGCGTTTTTATCGAAAAATGCTCGGATCAAGCCCTTCCGGGTATTTTGCTTTTACGAATCCTCGCGTAAGGACCTTAAAAATATGTTTTAAACACATCTAACGGTTCGGATCGTCTCGGATCGTCGAAATTCAATCTTGAACGAAAAATCCCTTACATAAGCTATGTAAGGGAGCTTACATAAGCTATGTAAGAGAGCCCTTATAAGATCCTCTTCCTATATTCCATAATATCATCCTTTAAATTTACGTATTACTCCTATGTATTAGCGTGCCGCAACCAGTTGCGGTGACATTCCACTAATAAAAAAGAGAATATTCAGTGCATGAGAATATTTTAATCAAAGCATTTTTTCATAAAAATATTTATTTAATGATAGCCAGAGTAGTAAATGCTTATTATCACACACTAACTGGATAGGTAGATTGGAACCTTGCTACGTGTACCGACCAAAACACCCAGAAAATGTACCGACCGCTCTCTGGGACCCACTTTTGTGTCCCACATGCACAATCCGAGCCGTTCATTCATCTTAGAATGCGATTCCGAGGGGCCCCACAAAATTTCAACTCAATCGGACGGTTAAAAGTGGTTGATTTAAAGTCCCACCGTTTCAATAAAAAATCTTTAGATTGAAACGGTGGGACTTTGAATCAACCACTTCTAACCGTCCGATTGAGCTGAAATTTTATGAGTCCCCTCCGAATCGCATTCTAAGATGAATGAACGGCTCGAATCGTGCGTGTGGGACCCAAAAGTGGATCCCATAGAATGGTCGGTACATTTTCTGGGTGTTTTCATCGGTACCCATATGTTTTTCCGGTAGATTGCTGTCATAATTGCAGAACGGAAAAACGTAAGGGTACAGAACAGGTGTGTACAGAATTTGTAAAGATCTGTTCGAGGACCCACTTGTGGGTCTCACACGAAAAATCCAAACCGTTAATTCATCTCAGAATAATTTTTCAAGGGGCTTCACGAGAAATCACTTCAATCCGACGTGCATAAGTGGTTGATCCAAAACTCACCCATTTCTTGAAAATGATTGGTCCAGAAAATGCACAGATCTGATGTGGAAGGTTAGCTGGCAAAATAAATGGGGCCCACTCATCTATTTTGTGGAAGGTTAGCCGGCAAAATAATTTTAACGCATTTTGGATTTGAATTTTACCGGGCAAATTAGAACACAAAATAGGATTGGGCTAGGGACGGAAGTAGGATTCCCTTTACGAGTGGGTCGCATGAACACGAGATTTTAAAATTTCAAAGTTTAATAATCTATACTTTGAAATGTCCAAATAATGTCCATAACAAAATACAAAGTCTATGTCTCTTATTTGATCAGCAAGTAGAAGATAAATTATGACGAAAATAGAAGGTACAAACCTAAACTTCGAGATGAAACACTAAGATAGAACCTCAACTAGAGCATACTTATAAGTTAAATTCTATATTTCAGTACCCTTTATTTTTTACTGGGGAAGGCCCACCTATACTAACATTAAAGAAAAAAAATGTTTACGTAGGTAATTGTAGGGAATTTGAAAGGGGGGGAGGCCAAGGCCCCCCATAGCACCTTCAATGTTCCGTCCCTGGTAGGGCCCATTAATTTTGCCAACTAACTTCCACATTAGATTTGTACACTTTCGAGCCATTATCCGTTTAAGAAAGGAACGTAATTACTTCACTGTGTGTTTGGTGCATTCTGGGCTCTACGTCGGGTTTGTTTTGATAATCGACATTATTCATTTTGTAAAAAACTTGTTGGGAATATTAAATGTACAAAAAAAAAATCATATTGTTCAAGTAGAAGTCAATACCTAATCGAAATAAATTTATTTATTTTTGTAAAAATTGAACTAGGCACACTGGATTTGCCCATTTTTTTGAAAAGATAAATGTGTTCGGATCAACAATTATTTAATATCTAAATAACTTAATTTCTACAACGGTTGATGCTCCCCACTACTTCTACAAAACGAAAAATTCTGATCATACCCATTATAAGCCAAAAATTGCGCCAACTACAAAGTACACTCGGTAAAGATGATCTGCAATTTAGTCAGATTTTTAGTTGTTGCCAACATTGTATGCATGGCGGGGCTTCGAGTAGAATTGGTGGATTAATAACGTACTCCCTCCTTTTTAAAATAATTATTCACTGCAAAAAGTCGTGTCATTTTAAAAATTAAAAAATTAAGGCTCTGTTTGTTTACTTATTTTAGACCATAATACTAAAAATATCTCAAAAACACAGCTTTGAGCTCTTCTCAAATTCACGTTCGCTTTACTATTCTGAAAAATGTTTCCAAAATGAATTTCAAAATTTCTGTTCGTTTTTATTTAAATATTTTTTAATTTTAATTTTAATTTTCTAAAATAATAATAAAATGACTATATATTTTTTCTTTTTTTTCTTAAATAATAATAATAATAAAATTACTAGATTTTTATTTCTTTTCTTTTTGTTCTTAAAAGTGATCAATCATTTGAGGCAAAGATGGCCTATAATCTTGGAATGGAAACATGGGATTCGAACACGTTACATGATTTTAAGATGTGTTGGCATATCGTCCTCATCCTCGTCGAAGTTCAAATTGAGTTCCGGCGTATAGTCATCCCGATAAATAACTTCATCGTTGCCTGCATCTCCGGGTTGTTCCTCTTGGTTGGCTTCCTCGAATCAGTCTCTGAAATGGGATAGGAAATACTTACTCGTAAGTCAATGTGATCAGTCATTAAGAAACAGAAGAGGAGTAAGTGTATGTTGCAAAAATATTTTAGATATAATATTTTATTCAAAGTATGAATGAAAATTGATTTGATTTAGAGTTGCATCTTTTCATTGACACCTGTTTGCTGTGGACGGACGCGTCCTTTCGTGAACAGATGTGTCTCTTCTCTCTAATGACTTTTCGTAGAGCCACCAGTTAGCCCATATATATGTCATCATTCATTCATTTTAGGAGTTGATTTTTCCTACACTTTCATTGAGTCGGAGTCTTTTCATTAGGGAGAGTAAAACACAAGTTTGGTTCGCCTACCGAACAGATTGGAGTACTGCTACTTCCGTTCGGTGAAGATTAAGTAGTGTTGGAAGATAGACGTTCACAGAAACAGTAAGCACCGTAACGGGGACGAATCTGTCTTAAGTTCAGAGTGTTAAACAGTCTTCTTGATCATCATTTCATTTCATCGACTTTCAGGTTTTGCGTTCCGATTTTATAGCATTCATATTTTCGGCTTTATCACAAAAAGTAAACCATTTTTTTCCAACAGTGTAGTCTGGAAAAAAGTACTCCAATATATTAATCAATTTCTTGGCGAAGATTCAAGAATGTTCGTGGAAGAATTGAGTTTTCTAGGCGAAGAACGGAGTAATTACTCAGATTATGATTAGGGAACGGCATTGCTGGTGGATTCAAAATCACTCGTGTCTTCCGGTCCATGTTCTTTTCCTTTCATGCAAAACATCTAGCATAAGAATTGCATCACATATATACATGGATATATGTCACATATATCTACACATTACAGATGATATCGGCACACATTGAACATTCAAGAGTGATTTTGGCATTATCTGTAGCAAGTTCGTTTTGTTTAGTGTACGTACCCATAGCAGGGTTGGTTTATTTGCATATTGCAGGCATTACAAAAAAAAAAAAAAAATCCGTTCTCATTGGGCAATGATTTAATTGTCAAAAAATCTAGAAAAAAATTCAACCGAATTGACAGAGTTGAAGACAATTTTCTTTCATTGCATGATTCACTCTGTAAGCTATCCAAACAGAGTTGACTATACCTATGGTTCGAAACATAGGTATTGGTTGTCATAACAATATCGATTGTGATGTCGCCGTTTCGGGTTGTAACAGTCGTTAACTAGTATAACCTTTGGGGGGAAGGGGGAGGCTGGCAGGGTTTGAACCCGCCATGAACCAAGTATGGGCTCCCTATCCACTGGGCTACGACTTATGTTCACGGGTATTGATAACTGAAGACGTGAATATTTTTTTTAAAATTTTGTAAAACGTAAAATCTTTTATTGATACCGCACCGGCTATATTAAGTGGAGGGATTTATGGACCGGTACAGAAAACCAACGCTGTTTTGCTAGAACTCTTTATTATTATTATTATTTTTTTTTTGCAAATGCGCCGCACACTCCTCTTTCCGCGTCCTCAGTGCCCACCCATGTGGCATGCTACCCACCCATCAACATTTCTCTCTCTTCTCTCTATCTCCTATTTTTATTTTAAACCCCAAAAATGTATGAAATTGCCTAAATCTCCAAAACCCTATGAAACTGCCTAAACTTCTAAGACCCTAAAATATCCTAAACCCGAAACCCTAAAACCTTATGAAAGTGCCTAAACCCCAACCCTAAAACCATATGAAAGTGCCTAAACCCCCAGAACCCTACGAAAGTGCCTGAACTTTTAAAACCATATGAAATCGTATGACACCCAAAGTGCCTAAACCCAAAAAAGAGTGTCTTACCTGAATGGTAATTGAAAAAGAGTTATTTACCTGAATAATAATTTTTCTAAAAAAGTTTACCTTAAATAGTAATTGTTTCTATTAAGTGGCCATACAATTGGGCCTTATATATGGCCCATCTAGCCTACTTCAACTAGGCCCAAATGAACTTTTCTGGTGTTAATTTCCCGCATTTTCAATTCATGTCGAAACCTTTTACGCGCTCTCTTTTTAGAGGCTAGAGCGCGTAAAGAGAGGCTCGTTTTGGGCCACTTAACGGTTTTGGGGTCCGTTAAGCTCCATCGCAGCATTTTCCGTCAAGTGAGTTCACGGATGCAGACGGTGGCGGTATGTTTGATGACGGAAATGAAGTTTGGGAGTACACTTGAGAAAATTGTAAGTTTAGGAGTATTTTTTATATTTGGGGTCAAAATCTGGGAGGTTTTTTTGAAATTTTCCCAAATAGTTATGAAACTTCGTCGGAAAAACTCATAAATGCGTACTTACCTTAGAGTAAGCTGATACCTATTAAGTAATGTAGAGGACAGATCAACGTACAATTACCCGATTTGGACAGACCAGGTTGTTTAAACTAGTTTTGTGGCCAGTGTTTTTATTGGACACATCAACGTTTTGACCTTGTCACAAGACTCTAAGAGCTGAAATTGACTTCTTTGCTGAAGATTTCTTCTGTTTTAAAGAGCAGAAGAATTTTTTTGGAAAAGATTCACGAACCAAACATAGGCCAAATTCATCGCAATAGTTGTCGAGTGACATCACGTTTGCCTTGTAATTCGTTATTGGCCCTTACAAAATTGAAATCAGTTACATCGTCTCTACTCAGATGAGTCTCTGAAAATATACATAGCTATCCAAATATTGCATAATCCTAGACTGTGTATCGTTTGAGAGAAAATTTTGAGTGTGGCAGCATTACTTCTGCAGATTGAAATGTTCATGACACATTCAAATTGTTCGCGAGACTGTGTATCGTTTGAGAGAGAAAATTTTGAGTGTTGCAGCATTACTTCTGCAGATTGAAATGTTCATGACACATTCAACTTGTTCGCGAGACTGTGTATCGTTTGAGAGAGAAAATTTTGAGTGTGGCAGCATTACCTCTGCAGATTGAAATGTTCATGACACATTCAACTTGTTCGCGAGAATGTGTATCGTTTGAGAGAGAAAATTTTGAGTGTGGCAGCATTACTTCTGCAGATTGAAATGTTCATGACACATTCAACTTGTTCGGGAATAAATTTCTTGGAGGAAATGTGTTATTACATTGCTTGATATTCTTTCGCATGCATTGATGCTTAGCAATATTTGTTTAACGGTAGTGCATATTATGATTGCACACATCCATGTTAGAGTGTCCATGGGTATATCTTGATAGATGTAGAGAGGAGATTCAAGAAAGGTCTTCAAAAGAACGGGTTGAAAAACATATTTCCTCTCTATCCTGCTTCACATATGACATTGCTTGGGTTCTGGGTACTCTTATCATAGCTTTGCTTGGGTTTTGGTTTTCTTCTCGAAAAGGCCTTACATGCATTCTCTGTCGAGCAATTCTAGGTACCCGAAAAGTTACCCCAAAAATGTCCCCGAAAGTGAAATCAGTGGTTCAGATTCACTTGGATGTTTATCTGAACCATTGATTTCACTTTCGGGGACATTTTCAGGATACTTAGCATTTTCCTTCTCTGTCAAGAACCTCTATAAAAGCAACTTCTTAGTTATGATTTTTATTGGTTTGCACATTTTTTTGGCATTATCTGTAGCAAGTTCGTTTTGTTTAGTTAACCGCTTAACTGATAAGTCGTTACCAAGTACTCCAGTGTTGCCAAAAAGCAGAAAAGAAAAGGGAAAAAAACAAATAGAATTTATTGGGTAATTATTTGTTCTCGAGCCCAATGTGTCTCCGTTTGAATGTCTGTAATCATGGATTAGAATGAGAATATGTAAATACACAAACACTCGTACACACACATATATTTTCTATTTATTTTCAATGCACTTCAAATACATGACCGATTCAAGTACTGATATCCTATGGTTTGAACGATCGTGACCGCTTTAGATCTTGAAGATCTCAACTAAAATCGATCCAATGAAGTTGAAGATCAACAGAGCCGGCAATCTCAGCAGTTGTTCAGTTCTTCCTAATCACACGAGGTTCAATTTTATAACAAATTATGTGAAACCAACTACGATGTGGTCATTTTTGTGCATATCTGTTTTGTAGTTGGAACGTGTTGTTTGTTTCAGTGAAGATTCGAGGGGATACCGAGCACGGAATACTTTGCCGCTCCGGATGAGATAGTGACGAACGATCAGGTTCTGTCTCTTTCTCTGTTTCTAGTTTGTTAAGCTAGTGAATATTCACTGACTCGAGATCTGAACTAAATCAGCAACTGTAGTAATGACCAAAAGCCAAATTTCTACCATCCGTTAGAGCGGAGTTGTTGGAACTAAGTAATCAGCACATGTTTTCACTCAATAGAGAACATGCACCACAAAGGTTAAATAGTTAATTCCTGTCTATTTACTGATTTTCAAATTGTGTTGGTCTTCAGCTTAGCCATGATCAATCACCACCCGCGATTTCCTTCCCCTTGTAGCTCTGGCTACTACTCCCCGCCCCACTTCCACCACCGGGTTGACCCAGACCACCCCCACCCTCTTTCTTCACAATCCCAATAAGGTAATGCTTCATGTGATTTGGATGCAAATGTTGATAAAACCCAATCAAATCCCCAGATTTCAAGCCCCTCTCTTTCACAAACTCAGCCCACCCATCAATCACCATATATTTCTTCTCATCATACCTTACGATATTCATGTACCAATCCTTACACTCAGCATCAGTAAATCTCATCATCTTCTTCTCCCTGCTGTTCCTCTGTATCTTAGCCCCTGGGAAATTCCTCACATCATCCCACGCCAGAAAGACCCTCTCGAAATCGATGTCGTTCTTACCCAACTCAATTTGGAAAAGGAAATTTTCTTCTCCGAAATAAGGGGGATCGATTCTTTGCCCTTTTTTCTCGACTTCGATGAGGAAATGGTGGGTGTGGAGACGGGGGACGGGTTCGTAAATGCGGATTAAATCCATGGGTTTTAGATTGTAATGGGTGGAGAATTGTTGCCACCCGGTCAGGATCATGAACCCGCGTTCGTCGCGGTAGTACTGGATCGTCATGTACCATTTGTGGTTTTGAGAGTCGGTGAATTGAAGGGTTTCGACTTGCTTTTCGTTTGGTTTTCGGGTGGCGAGAGGGGGGAAATGGGTTGAAGCAAGTTCGAAGGGAATCACGAGTCGGTTTGTACTTGGTGTTTCCATTTCAAAGAGGACGATTTTGTCTGGCCGGTCATTGTCAGAGTCGGTGTGGGGTTTTACCTCTTCATGGTGTCTCTTGGATTGTTCTCTGTAATGAGTATCGAAAAAACAAGTTAGGCGATGGGAACAACAAGAAATCAAATCAATACGGTCTGAAAAAATTCAAGAAAATGGTCATGACATTACAGAAATGATTGCGTAAATGATGCTCTCATAAACAATTAACTGGCTAAACACATCAAGAAAATTCCCCTGTAAAATAGGAGCGACTAAAAGATCTGTTTGGTTGTCAAAAAAGGGAAAGAAATACAATGGGAATCGTATGATTCATCTCTCCTTCTTCTTCTTCTTCTTCTCTGTTTGCACGCATATTATATGTCCGTGTATGTATTTATCGATAGATATATATATATAGAGAGAGAAGATCCAAGAAATTCTTGAAAACAAAGAGTTTTATCTTGACGGAAAACAGAGTACTTACCCAGATTCTTCTTTACCCTCTGAACCCGCCACTGTTTTCCTTTTGTCACTCGGGCCTGTACCAGGTTCTCTCCTTGAAGACATTTTCTTGAATTTGGTGAGTACTGAATTGTATAGTTAAATCTGTTTTCAGTTGGCCATTTGATCAAACAGAGAAGTCATTAGAAAGGTGAAACTATTGCTATATGCGATTGGGTGAATATATTTTCTTTAACAGAAAGGTGAAACTAGTATATGCGATTGGGTTAATAATATGTGTCTGTGTCTGTATCTGTGTCTGTTTTTTTTTTTTTTTAAACGGGAAACATAATTATACATTAAATAGTAAAGTTACATAGATGACACCGCACAAGATTGGTGACATTCTTGAATTAGAATGAGAATAACATTTGATCATGGAATTAAGTGCACATTTGTCTAATTTCTGAGGTTGTCTAATTACTGAGGTGATCATATTCGTAAAATTTCGTTCGATGCACAGGAGAACGAAAAAAAGTTTCAATTGATCGTTTTATTTTTTGCAATTCTCTGTGCATTGAAGTGAAAAAAAAAATCATTGGATGAAAAAAAATTACGAATAGAAAGAAACATGATGGTGAGCATATTATGAGATAGAGGTAGATAGAACCTTAATTTAAATTTATACATGACAAAAGAGAGATTAGAAAAATATAGGCTAGAACATGAATAGATTTAATGAGATAAAATCTAATTTTGATAAAATGTAGTTTTGTTTAGAGGTGTGATAAAATGACATTGTTTTCCCAATGGATTAAATCTAGGGTTGATAAAATCTAGTTTTGCTAAAATCCGTTGAGAATGTTATAAATTTTATCAAAACTAGATTTTATGAGATAAAATCCACATAAAATCCATTCAAGAACAAGGCCAAAGTGAAAATAATCCTACATAATTAATCAAGAAGTAGAATAGTAATTTTTAAGAGAGAAAGAGCAAAACAGAAATAAGGCTAGAAGCATACCGTTTTTTATTTTTGGATACTCATATCATACGGACTCTGAATAATAGTTACAAACTATTTTATAGTATCATAGTGCACATGCATTTGCTATTTGCATAATAATTGCCGTGCAAATCATATGAGGTGCTTCAAGTCTTAATTAATCGTAATTGATTGTAATAGATATTTTTTTATTAAGTTCTATTGAGTATTCTATAATATCATCTTTTAAATTTATTGCATGAGAATATTTTAATAAAAAAGAGAATATTCATTGCATGAGAATATTTTAATCAAAGCATTTTTTCATAAAAAAAAAATGAATTAAATGATAGCCAGAGTGGTAAAATCTTATTATCACACACTAACTGGATAGGTAGATTGTTGTCATAATTGCAGAACTTGAGTATGTTTAAGGAAGGAACGTATTACATTTATGGATTGGCTTCTCAGCAGTCCATCTAAGTGGATTTCTTGGTGTGGAACAGGTAGTGGCTCCTGCAGAGGTATGGCGGCATGACTCTTGCTCTTGTAATGACTCCTTATTGGAGTTTTCTATTACACTTTGGAATTCGATGGAGTCGTCTCAGCTTTGGACCGGCATTTGTTTATGTGCTTCCGTTTTTGTTGGTTTAGTCGCCATTATATGGTTCGCTCTTTTATTGGCTTATGTGTAGATGTCGTATGACGGTTTTTAATGAACTGGTTTGGTCTTCCGTTGAAAAAAAAACAAGTGGATTTCACGGTGCGTTTGGTGCATTCTGGGCTCTACGTTGGGTTTGTATTGATAATCAAAATTGTTCATTTTGTTAAAAAACTTAGTTGGGAATATTAGTTGTACAAAAAAAAAAAATCATATTGTTCAGGTAGAAATCAATACCTAATCGAAATAAATTTATTTTTTTGTAAAAATTGAACTAGGCACACGGGATTTGCCCATTTTTTGAAAAAATAAATGTGTTCGGATCAACAATTATTTAGTATGTTCCCCACTTCTACAAAATAAAAAATTCTAATCAGACCCACATTATAGGCCGAAAATTGCGCCAACTACAAAGTGCACTCCATTGTAAAGATGATCTGCGATTTTTTTGAGATTTTTAGTTGTTGCCAACATTGTATGGATGGCGGGGCTTCGAGGAGAGTTGGTGGATTAATAACATATTCCCTCCATTCTAAAGTGCACTCCATTTAGGAAATATGTACCCATTACTCAAAAGTGATCAATCATTTGAGGCAAAGATGGCCTTATAATCTTGGAAAGGAAACATGGGATTCGAACACGTTACATGACATGTTGGCATATCGTCCTCATCTTCGTCGAAGTTCAAATTGAGGTCATCCCCAAAAGTAACTTCATCGTTGCCTGCATCTCCGGTTGTTCCTCTTGGTTGGCTTCCTCGAATAAGTCTCTGAGAATGAGATTGAAACAGAGGTTTCTTGATAGAACAATAAGTTAGTAGTAATTAATTACTATCATGATTTGTGGTTCATGTTCTGAATTATAATCAATGACAATGTGGTTCAGAACATGGCCGCGTTGGGTATCAACATCGCGATCTTTTGCGTACTTCATTTTCTTCGGTGGTACATCCGAATCCTTCTTTTCTTCGATCGTCACCTTGATCCCTTTCAGACATTTTCTTGAGCCTTTTGATGAGAGAGATCTAGAGAGAGTATTCTTGGGAAGTGGTACATGTATACTAGCTGATACTAAAAAAAATTCACACACACCCCTCACCTCTCCTCACCCAACCCATCCACCGACCGCCATGCTCATGTAATCTTGTGACCCAACGTAGACCAGTGCAGCCTTTTCAGATGCATGATTGATGAAAGGCATGTCGAGGAGTAAATCTTTTCATTTGGGTTGGAAGAAGTTTGTTTTGGTGGTGGATGGTGAAAGTTCAGCCCCACTAGGTACATTGGAGGAGCGTGATGGATATACACGTCGGTCTGTGACCTTGAGAGGGTTTGAAGTGGAATGAATGGGTAAAAAGCTATGCGAGGCATCGTTTACAAACGGTGGTGATCTTTTTCTGGGCAGCCTAAGAAGCAAGGAAAGATTGGTTAGGATTTTTCGGATCCAAAACAACAGAGGTAGATTTATTGAAATCGAAGTTCGTGGGTCAAGAATTAGAAGTGTCGTTCGCATTCCTGAGGATGGTCAAGCGAAGGGGTGGCGTCAGTTGCAGGAAATTATGGTTGAGATGATTAAGAAGGAGGACAACAATGGCTCGAAAAATTATTTCAAAGATGATAGCAAGGAAGATTACGGTTGAAATCGAGATCTTGAAGTGCCTTGGCTGACATTTAGAGAGGCGGTAGATAAATTTCAGGAAAGTTTGGGGCAGTGTTGCGGAGGGTCCGAAGGCAAATTTCTGTCATCCGTTAAGATCGGGTTTGGGAGGTGGAGTTTTATCGTCCCTATTCCGGCAAATTCCCCTGTTTTGCATCCATTTACAGGTTGCCGTGATGGTCGGACTTCATTGGAAATTCCCGCAAAACAAATGGTGGCGCGTGTTGTGAAAACATACAAGGAGTGTGGGAATGGTTTTCGTAAATTTCGAGGGGCACAGGGGAGTGTGAGTTCTGCAAGCACGGGTTTGAATTCAAAATTTGAAAAGTCTAAGTGGGTTACAGCTCAGTCTCGAAGCAAAATGTGGGTTCCAAAATTACCACTTAATTTAAATCAAGGTGTGTGCAAAAGTGGGGTTAATTTAAGTGAGTCTTCTATTGGTGGGTCAGGTTATACTGAGGCTAATAAATATGGTACAAGGGATTTTAATTCGGGCAGTCCAAAGGGTGACAAATCTGATGGATTTGGCCATTCTTCTTCTTCCATGAGCTGTTTTTCTTGTGGTCCATTATCTCAAGCAGAGGAGAATGTCAATGTTTTGGTAGATAGTCATATTCAAGAGCATAGTAATTCGATTGTCGGCGGCATGCTTTCTTCCTCTTCTAAAGTTATATCCTCTCCAAGTATTAAGAGTGGCGTTGCAAGTTTGCATAATAATCGTTGGTGGGCTTTAGTTGGATTGGAAGAGGATGGAGAGGCTGTTGTGGAGAGTGCTGGAGCAGGTGTTGGGCTGAAGTTGCAGATTGAGGATGTGGGAGGTGTTTGTATCCCTTCATCTCCTTTGGATGTGAGTGCAGAAGATGATAGCGCTTTAAATGAAAGTGAGATTGTGCTTCATAATAAAAGTGAGGCGCATCTTAGAAGGTTAAGGGCAAAAAAGATCCTTAAAGGAAGGTTTTGGTTTTCGAATCGTTTAGATTTTTTTAGAGCGCAAAGGAGATGTGGGAGTCTTCGTATGAAAAATTTAATATTTGGGGTGTAGTTGTCGAAGGGTGTATTTGGTGGTGGTGACTTTGTCACCGTCGGTTGGGGGTTCCATATGCACGTTGCCAGGCTTTTGTTGTAGTTTGGTTGCTTGGTTGTCTCCTAGTCAACCTTCAACCTTTTGGGTCTCGAGAAGCAGATGATAGTCGTTGGTTAGGGTTCCAACTCCGTTGGTTTCCTTTTCCTCGTTTGATGTTTTATCTCTTGCTTTTTTTAATCTTGTATCTCTAATATTTGATTAATAAAATTTTTTTGCCGTTCAAAAAAAAATAAAATTCACACCAAGTGGTCATTCTGATTCATTTCTTATCTTTTGTGGTTTGTTGAACTTTAATTCAATAATTTTATCATTTTATTTGCAAAAAAGCTATGAGTATGCATGCTTGTGTATGCTAAATGCACGGATGGTGCATCTTAACCGTCCAAAACCTTTTTGATGTTATGGATTTTAAATAGACTATTTGCGCAAAGAGTTTAAACTATTTACGTGAATAATTTATTTCGGACCATTGATTTCTGAGATGTACGGTTAATATGCGTTGCGTGCACTTGTCGTACGGAAGTGTACATACCCACAGCAGGGTTGGTTTATTTGCATATTGCAGGCATTACAAAAAAAATAAAAAAATCCGTTCTCATTGGGCAATGATTTAATTGGCAAAAAATCCAGAAAAAAAAAAATTCAACCGAATTGAGAGTCGAAGACAATTTTCTTTTGTTGCATGATTCACTCTGTAACCTAACCAAACAGAGTTGACTATGCCTGTGGTTCGAAACATAGGTATTTGGTTGTCATAACAATATCGATGGCGCTGTCGTAGTTTCGGGTTGTAACAGTCGTTAAGTAACGGTAATGGTAACTTCTTTTTTTTATATCTTAAGAAATTCCTATACTACTAATAACCTTTGGGGGGAAAGGGGGAGGCTGGCAGGGTTTGAACCAGCCATGAACCGAGTATGGGCTCCCTATCCACTGGGCTACCACTTATGTTCACGGGTATTGATAACTGAAGACGTGAATATTTTTTTTTAATTTTGTAAAACGTAAAATCGTTTATTGATACCGCACCGGCTATATTAAGTGGAGGGATTTACGGGCCAGTACAGAAAACCAGCACTCTTTATTTTTTTTTGCAAATGCACTGCACTGCACTGCACACTCCTCTTTCCGCGTCCTCAGTGCCCACCCATGTGGCATGCTACCCACCCATCAACATTTCTCTCTCTTTCTATCTCCTCTTTTTATTTTAAACCCCAAAAATGTATGAAATTGCCTAAATCTCCAAAACCCTATGAAAGTGCATAAACTTCTAAAACCTTAAAATTTCCTAAACCCGAAACCCTAAAACCCTATGAAAGTGCCTAAACCCCCAACCCTAAAGTCCTATGAAAGTGCCTAAACCTCCAGAACCGTATGAAAGTCCCTGAACTTCTAAAACCCTATGAAACCGTATGACACCCAAAGTGCCTAAACCCCAAAAAAAGAGTGTCTTACCTTAATGGTAATTGAAAAAGAGTGATTTATCCTAATAGTAATTTTTCTAAAAAAGTTTACCTTAAATGGTAATTGTTTATATTAAGTGGCCATACAATTGGGCCTTATATATGGCCCATCTAGCCTACTTCAACTGGGCCCAAATGAACTTTTCTCGTCTACCGTTAATTTCCCGCCTTTTCAATTCATGTCGAAACCTTTTACACGCTCTAGCCCCTGAGGGGTTGAAATCGAGCTTCAAACATAACTAATCCAGAAATTTGGAGATTCAAACGATCCAATTCATGTCTACATTCAAGACACTTCGATTAACTGAACGATTCACGTACCGATATCTTATGGTTTGAATGGGTTACCTATTGCTTCAGATCTCGAAGATCTCAACTAAAATCAATTCAACGATGTTGAAGGTCAACAGAGCCTCCAATCTCAGCAGCAGGTCAGATCTTCCTAATCACATGAGGGTCAATTTCTTGATAAGCTCTGTGAAATTTACGTATTACTCCTATGTTTTAGCGTGCTGCAACGAATTGCGGTGATATTCCACTAATGAAAGAGAGAATATTCAGTGCATGAGAATATTTTAATCAAAGCATTTTTTCATTAAAAAAATGAATTAAATGATAGCCAGAGTAGTAAATTCTTATTATCACACTGGATAGGTAGATTGCTGTGCTGTCCATTTAGGCTGTGTTTGGATGGCAGACATTTTTAGGGGGAATGGATATATATATACACTTAAAATAACACAAAAAATGATACCTTACTCTTTCGGGCTCTACTGCAAAGTTCTGAATTGTTGATCTTGTTTAAATGAGTAAAATAAGAGGTCCTGCAAAATTTCAGTTCAATCGTATATTGGTAAGTGTTTGATTCAAACAGTTTAAAAAATATTATTTCTTGTCACAGTTTTTGCCAAACTGGTTGGATCAAGCACTTTCGATATCCGATTGAGCTGAAATTTTGCATGACTTCCTATTTTACTCATTTAAACAAGATCAATGGTTCATAACTTCACAGTGGGGCCCGGAAGATTGAGTTCCACAAATTTGTGTGTTATTTTAAGTGTGAGTGGAATATATATATACATATTAGGTCCGGTTTGTTTCTAACCATGGTTCTTTAATTTAGAACCAGTAACCGAACCATAATTACCGGTTCTGATTTTTTCAGAACCATAACCAGACCAATGAATCGCATAACCTAACCAAATAGAACAGTTCGGTCCGGATCGGTTCGGTTTGGCGGTTATATCGGTTTTCTTGTGCACCCCTATTCCTGAGTGAGGAAATCCACAAGGACTCTGTTCAATTAAAAAAGAAAGGAAATTCATGGCCAATCAAAAAGCGCCCAAGACCCTAAACGTTTTTGGAAAAAACATTTCGATAGGCTAAAAGACAATATGGAGCAATAAATAAATGAGTTCTGATAGTATTTAATAAAAAGTGAGGTGCTAAAATCACTTCCCTTGTAATAAATCAATGTTAATACTTTTGTTAAGGGAACCAATCAATAATTAAATTTACCAACCAACAAAAAAAAAAAAAAATTGTACTAATGCTTAGCCATGATCAATCACCTCCCGCGATTTCCTTCCCCTTTAGCTCCGGCCACCCCGACCCTCTTTCTTCACAATCCCAATAAGGTAATGCTTAGTGTGATATGGCTGCAGATGTTTATAAAACCTAATCAAATCCCCAGCTTCCAAGCCCCTCTCTTTCACAAACTCATCCCACCCTTCCATCAGCATGTACTTACCCTCTTCATACCTCATGATATTCATGTACCAATCCTTACCCTTAGCATCAGTAAATCTCATTATCTTCTTCACTTTTTTAACCCCATTAGGATCCTTGCTGTCCGGTTCAATCTGAGCCGCTGGGAAATTCGTCGTCACATCATCCCTAGACAGAAAGATGCTGCTGAAGTCGATGTCGCTCTTCTCCAACTCAATTTGGAAAAGGAAATTTTCTTCTCTGAATTCGGGGGGATCGATTCTTTGCCCAGTTTTCTCGACTTCAATGAGGAAATGGTGGATGTGGAGTTGGTGGCGGGGTTTGAAAATGCTGATTAAATCCATGGGTTGTACATTGTATTGGGTGGAGAATTTTTGCCACCCGATCAGGATCATGAACCCGCGTTCTTCTTCATAGTACTGGATCGGCATGTGCCATTCGTTGTGTTGAGAGTCGGTGATTTGGATGGTTTCAACTTGCTTTTGGTTCACTGTTGGGGTGGCGAGAGGGGGGAAATGGGCTGAAGCGAGTTCGAAGGGAATCACGAGTCGGTTTGTGCTTGGTGCTTCCATTTCAAAGAGGAGGATATTGTCTGACCAGTCATCGTCATAGTCTCTGTAATGGGTATCGAAAAAAGAAGTTAGGCGATGTGAACAACAAGAAATCAAATCAATACGGTCTGAAAAAATGAACAATTAATCAGAAAAATGGTCATGACATTACAGAAATGATTGCGTAAATGATGCTCCCATAAACAATTAACTGGCTAAGCACATCAAGAAAATTCCCCTGTAAAAAAGGAGCGACTAAAAGATCTGTTTGGTTGTCAAGAAAAAGGAAAGAAATACAATGGGAATCATATGATTCATCTCTCCTTCTTCTTCTCTGTTTGCACACATATTATGTGTTCGTGTATGTATTTATCGATAGATGTAGAGAGAGAAGATCCAAGAAATTATTGAAAACAAAGAGTTTTATCTTGACGGAAAACAGAGTACTTACCCAGATACTTCTGAACCCGCCACTGCTTTCCCTTTGTCACTTGAACCCGCAACTGCTTTCCCTTTGTCACTCGGGCCTGCACCAAATTCTCTCCTCGAAGACATTTTCTTGATCTTTCTTGAACCAAATGTGTCTGTGTCTTTTTTTTTTTTAAACCAGAAACATAAATAGGAGTACACATTAAATAGTAAAGTTAGACAGACGACACCGCACAAGATTGTGGACATTCTTGAATTAGAATGAGAATAACATTTGATCAGGGAATTAAGTGCGCAATTGTCTAATTTTCTGAGGTGATCATATTTGCAAAATTTCATTAGGTTAGCAATTAGCACAAGAGTAATTTTGTAGAGTTCATCTTTTCTTCAAAGGTAAATTTTATGGAAATTCTTTTGTTGTACATTCCAACGTATATATACACAATCACTCATACACACAAGTACTTATTTTTTGTTTTTTGATTTGAGGCCAAGTTTCCGCTTAAAATACCGTCTTCTCACTATCATCAAAATACCAGTTAATTCTGGTAATGTCAAATCTTTCGATGTATGTGAGGAGAATAACTTGTCTCAAAATATATGTAAGGTAATGTCAACCAAGTGCTTTAGTTCATATAGTCAATACTTACTAATGGAAACTCAGCCTCAAGAGTTCGGAATCTTGGATTACTATTGAGTGAGTGTGGATTAGACTTTGAATACTAGACACATCGGATGAGATCGAAGAGGATTGGACGCAATCAAGGTTGATCGGGAACTATTGGATGTTGGAAATGGCTGGGAAAAGAACAAGGATGGATGATGGAGGCAAGAGAAGACTTGAGAGAGATGGCGAAGGTGACTACAGCGAACAATGCAAGAGTGCAACGACCAAGGAGGATTGACATAATCAACAAAGATCGGAGTTGATCAGCGCAACCTAGGACAACCTTGGCTCAATTTGGATGTGGATCTTGGCTGGTCAATATAGAATTTTAAGTAAAAAATGAATCTTCTTAATTGGAATGCCATATTTTCGGAGCGGTAGGGTTTTCAAAAGGGAGTTCTGCTTGGGGTCCTCACACATTACAAATACATTTGATGATTTTGGCGATGTCCCAAGACCACCTAATATTTACTCGCGTACACAGGAGAATGAAGAAGTCAAAGATTTTGATAAGTGTAGTCAAAATGTTTCATTAAGATCATACACGACATTTATTTTTTCTTGTGATATTGAAAGAAGATTGTTGATTTTACAAACTACGGTATTTTATAATATCACTAGCGTTGTGCCCGGTCGATGCACGGGGAACGAAAAAACTTTCAATTGATCGTTTTGTTTTTGCAATTCTCAGTGCATTGAAGTGAAAAAACAAAAAAAAATCATTGGGTGAAAAGAAATCACGAATTGAAAGAAACATGATGGTGAGCAGATTATGGGATAGTGGTAGGTAGAACCTTAATTTAGATTTATATATGACAAAAGAGAGATTAGAAAAATAAAGGCTAAAACATGGAGTGGAAATAATCCTACATAATTAATCAAAAAGTAGAGTAATTTTTAAGAGAGAAAGAGCAAAACAAGGCTAGAAGCATACCCTTTGTTATTTTTGGATACTCATAACATATGGACTCTAAAATGATAGTTACAAACTATTTTATAGTATCATAGTGCACACGTATTTTCTATTTGCATAATAATTATCGTACAAATCATATGAAATCGATCTTCAAGTCTTAATTATTCGTTATTGACTAATAGATATTTTTTTAATGTGTTCTATTGAGTATTCTGTAATATCATCTTTTAAATTTACGTATTACTCCTATGTTTTAGCGTGCTGCAACCAATTGCGGTGATATTCCACTAATAAAAAATAGAATATTCAGTGCATGGTAGATTGCTGTCATAATTGCTGAACTTGGGTATGTTTAAGGAACGTAATTACATTTAGGCTGTGTTTGGATGGCAAACATCTTTTTGGATGACAGACATCTTTAGGGGGAATGGATATGTGATTCCATAACTCTAAGATGTAGTGATGGAATGAGAATATGATTCCTTATCTTCCAATCCAAGAGCGATCAGGTTCCTAAACAGAGGGGGTATCTCATATCTCCATTACACCCTAGGAATGTGAGATTACGGTAATCTTACCTTGGGCCAGTCTACTATAGCTATTTACTAACCTCTCTAGTACACCCAATATTTTGCAAACACTTCTAGTCCACTCCACTCCAAAAAAAAACCGTAACCTCTAAAATTAACCCCATGAGTCTCTCTTGACTGTCCCTTACTGTTACCACGTCGGGCCCACACCTCTGGTGACCGGCACTACCCCCGACAACCTCAACCTCGCCGGAACCCCTAAAACGGCTCAGTGATTCTCAGATTTGACTTCTCAACCATTGATCCTCATCACACTCCTTAACAGCTCAGTGATTCTCTCCACTGGCCAGAGACACCGATAGAGATGGACCGACCATTGCCAATTGCCTCATTTCGATCCTCCAATGGCGGCACTCTCTCCATTTCGCCGGTGAGTCATTGTCTTCGTTCATCGTTGTACGGTCTCTGTGTCTCGAATGCACAGCTGTCAATGGCATTCGGATCTACCTTCAACAACCGTCTCGAATGCACAGCTGTTAATGGCAATCGGATCTACCTTCAACAACCGTATTGCATTTGATACTTCTCCAACCTAATGGTTTGTAGTGGCCGATAAAAAAACACAAATGGTTTGTAGAGAGGAATAAGATTACAGGTGTAGTATGTAGAAAAGAGAAATGGATAGAGTAGGATAACACTGTTGAGTATTGATAAGATAGGCTTTTTTTACTTTTTTGAACAAAAGGTAATTAATGTCTATCAAAAAAATAAAAGGTAATTAATAGGGTACCTTTTTGCTTCTACATATAAAAAATTACGATTTATACATGTATGCATTTGATCCAGATAATCACCTCTTGTAAGTCTGAATAACCACATTTGATTTCAAGTAGGATTTTAGAAAAAAAGATGTAGTACAGATAACCACATCTTGTGAGTCCAGACTTCAAATAATCACCTCTTAGGAGTCTAGATAACCACATGTGATCCCAATAGGCTTTAAAAAAAGATATAGTACAGATAACCACCTCTTGTGATTCCAGATATGGTTATCTGTACCGGCGACTTTTCCGGTGAAGTCTAATTTTTCGATGACTTTTCCATCCGGTGAAATTCTTGGGTCCGGTGACTTTTTCCAACAAACTTTTCCGGTACTGGGGATTTTCCGACAAGAGTATAGTAGGTTGTAAATTTAAGGTGAGGGTATATTTGTCTATTAAAAATGGAGAGGGGACCTTACACCTTAGACAATACAAAAAGTGGATTAGAGGTGTTATGAAAATATGAGGTGGACTAGACATGTTACAAAGAGCTATAATGGACCTTAGAGTAATTCCTTAATCTTATTACTAGGGGAAAAAGGAAAGTTAAATCAATACCTCTTATACCCTCAAGATTTTTTCACATTGATTTTTTATCCCTTGCATCCCAATTTTCCCCCAAGCCCATGTTGATATTTTTCCCTCCAATACCTTTTTCTATTCCCGCCTTTTTTGTTTTGCCATGGTATCTCTTAGATTTTTAGATTTTATTGACTTTCTTAGTTATATGGTAGTTGGTTATTAGGTAGTTTAATATTTTGATTGACTAATGTTCTAGTAGTTCATTTTCACAATAATTGTTCGACATTTTCTAAGTTGTTTAATTGTTTGCTAGTATTTTAATAGTCTGATATTTTTAGTAGTCTACTATTGTTCAACTTTTTACGTTCAAGAATTGTGATATTTAGTATTAGTTGTTAAAGAATATTTCAGGAAAATGAAGTAAAAATACATTCCAATATTCCAAGAATTGTGTTAGATTGGGTCCCAATTATCTACACATGACGGATGATATAGGCACACATGGAACACTCAAGACTGAAATAGAGGTTTTTGATAGAACAATAAGATAGTAGTAGTTAATTACTAACATGGTTTGTGGTTCATCCAAATCCTTCTTTTCTTTGTCAGCTTGACCCCTTTCAGACATTTTCTTGAGCCTTTCTTGATGAGAGAGAGAGTGGTAAATATATACTCCTACTAGCACAAGTGGTCATTCTAATTCATTTCTTATCTTCGGTTGTTTGTTGAACTTTAATTCAAAAATTTCATCATTTTATTTGCATATTGCAGGCATTACCAAAAAAAAAAAAATTCCGTTCTCGTTGGGCAATGTTTTAATTGGGAAAAAATCCAAAAAAAAATCAACCGAATTGACAAAGAGTTGAAGACAGTTTTCTTTCGTTGCATGATTCACTCTGTAACCTAACCAAACAGAGTTGACTATGCCCATGGTTCGAAACATCACAATCAACTGAATCTATTGTGTTGTCACAGTTTCGGGTTGTAAGAGACGTTGAGTAACGGTATTGGTAATTGAAGACATAAATTTTTTAAAATTTCGTACAACATAAAAATCGTTATTGATACCCCACTAGCTATATTAAGTGGCCCATACAATTGGGCCTTATATATGCCCATCTTGCCTTACTCCAACTGGGCCCAAATGAAGTTTTCGTGTTTACAAGTAATTTCCCGCCTTTTCAATTCGTGTCAAAACCTTTTACACGCTCTAGCCTTTGAGGGGTTGAAATCGAGCTTCATTCAAACACTAAGAGGGCATAACTAACCAGAGTTTTGGAGATTGAAGTGATCCAATTCATTTTTTCATTTTGTACACATTGAATACATGACCGATTCAGATACCGATATCCTATGGTTTGAATCGGTCACCTATCGCTTCAGATCTCTCGAAGATATTGGTCCTTTGAGGGGTTGAAAGCCAAATTTCTGCCATCTGTTGTGTGGAGTTGTCGGAACTACGTAATCAGCCAATGCTTTCACTTATCGTCAATGAAAACATGAAGAAATGCACTCAATAGAGAACATGCACCGCAAATGTTGGTTTAATACTTACTACATTTTAGTATTGGCCGGTGTTTTTATCGAACAACGTTTTGACCTTGTCACTAGACTCGTAAGTGCTGAAATTGACTTCTTTGACGAAAATATGTAAAGAGACAAGTGATAATACAAAATTAGCACTCCCTTGCAAGGGCTGCCTTTGCCAAGTTTCAGTAAACATAAGAAATAAGCACTTCGGCTAATGAGTTACAAGAAAACTTAATATCAGATATCAGGAATTCCAGCCACATTTCAAATTGCCATAAGGCAGCTAGTCTCTTTAATTATTAACCATAGTTTACACAAAATAAAAATAGTTCTTCCTCTTGGTCACCAAAATAACAACTGCTGCCACCGTCAGTGAAACTTCATGCTTTCGATTGACTCGGATTAGTCTTGGCCTCCACTTTTCTTACAATTGAAAGAAATTGATAATACCTGTGAGCGCAGCGGAAACTTGAAATTGTACCTTCAACCATTGTTGTTCAAGTGATCGAACAAAGCAGAGAGATCTTTTAACCTATGACCCACGTAATGAACTCCATTGATGGAAACATGCTTGATCTTATTCTTGGGTTAGGTCAGGGACCCTCTGTATGTGGTATTTATAGGCAACATACTTCCTACCATCAAGGAATTAGAGTTGTCTCCAAAAGATGCCTTTCTATATGGGTGTGTCTCTTGATCATGTGTCTATTCCCAATGGATGTGACTCTTGACGAGTTTTTATCCAATAACCATACCCTTTCACATAAGATATACCATTTCACATAAGATGTGTCTTTTCATAATAAGACACATTTTCACAATTAGATACCAAATAATTAGACAATTTATTTATCACTCATAACTCCAATTAACAAATAGAAAGTGACATGTTGGCCACATTATGTAATTTCTTACAACAATTTCAATGAGGAAGTGTTTCTTGTGTGAAGGATGACTAGGTTTGTAAAACTTGATCAAAACCATAGCTTTCAAATTGTGCTCTTTCACAAATTCGTCCCACCCATCCATAATCATGTAGGAGCCAGCATTGTACAGTATGATATCCATGTACCAATTCTTGTTTTGAGCATCGGTAAATTTCACTATCTCCTCCTTACGTATCGTTCCATGAATCTGAATAATTGCGGGGAAATGAATTACGACTTCTTTGCAAGGAATGAATAGCCTTCTGTATCCAATGTCACCGCTGTTGAACTCGAGCTGAAACAAGAAGTTTTCCCTCCAGAATTCAGGACTTGTGGCTAAATTTTCCTGTCTTAGCTTGTAAAGAATTAGGTAATGGTGGGGCATTAAACGGGGTACAGGTCTATAGAATCGAATCACATCCATAGCTTCCAACTGTGCCAAGTAGTAAATTCTGTCCATCCTTTTGTAAACATGAACACATTTTCTTCGCTGTAGTATATCAAGGACATGTTCCATTCATCGTTTCGGTAGTCGGTGATTTGTAATACCTCTGCAGCATCAGCTCCGCCTGATAGAGAAGGGAAAAAATCCGCTGCTTTTTATACAGGAACGACGGCCTGTTGCTGCTTGGTAACCGCATTTTGAAGAGAAAAATTCCTGGTAGGTTGGATTCATCTGTCATTCTCGGATGAGTCTCTGAAAAAGGTAAGGAACACAAATGTATCAAGTCAGTTTGATGGTAAATTCTCGCTCTTTCAACAACTCAATTATTTGAGGACTCTTTTTAGCAGTCCATTGGCGGAAAAACTCTATGGCCATGAAATCTTTCCCTGAAAAATGAAATATGTGGGTGTCATTCACTTAGTGTACTGTGTACACAGATTACATTGAGTGAATCACAATCACACATTTCCTTTCTTGAATATGGAGAGAGAGAGAGAGAGAGCTTTTTTTTTAAAGGGGCCAAGTGTATTTAGTTAACTGTTACAAGTTATTGTCTGTTGCAAGTCCGTTTGGTTTAGTTAATTGCCTGATTTAACTGATAAGGGTATCCACAGTGGGCTCTCAAAATGGCTCCTAGGTAAGACTCCCAAAAGTTAGCAAGCCATTTGATCTATTGTGGTCTTCAATGGACTCCCAATACAAGCTCCCAAAGGTGGCTCCTAAGCATATCTCCTAACCCATTAGCTAAATTTAGGTAGCCTTGTAGCTAGCTCCAAGTGTGATCCAAGCTCTTTCAATCTTTTTTTTAATATGAAATTTTCAAAAGATGTATGATTTAGTATGCTCTCTAAATTTAATTTGCTCATTGAGTGCACATATGCTCTCCAAATTTAGCAAGCTCTAAGAGTGAAAAATGGACTCCAATTTTGCTTATGTGGACACCTTAGGAGTCAACTTAGAAGCTATTTTTAGGAAGACCATTGTGGATGCCCTAAGTCGTTAACAAGTACCCCAGTGTTGCCAAAACCCAGAAAAGAAATTGTTAGGATCGATTCACACACACGCACGATATACGAGTATAAACAGTAAAGCAATCAACACAGAGATATACGTGGTTCCCCAAAACCGGGTACGTCCACGGGAGCGGAGAGAGATTTAGTTTATTG